>CAXKVX010005129.1:0-7500 GCA_964058865.1 Eleocharis quinqueflora
AGTTGTTCAACGTATGAATCATCCATAATAATTGAGTGCAACAACTTCTGGCCGCAACGTATTCGGCCTCGGCCGTGGATAAAGCTACCGAGGTTTGTTTTCGACTAGACCATGACACAATTGGACTGCCTAAGAATTGACAAGTTCTTCTTGTACTCTTCCTATCCATTCGGTCTCTGGTGAAATTGGCATCGGTATACCCTATTAAGTCGAGTTTCGATTGACGACCATACCATAAACATAAGTTTAAGGTGCCTTTGATATATATTGAGATGATTCTTCAAGAAATATCAAAAAGACATTTCTCCAAGTTTACAAACAATCAAAGAGCTGCGCTTACAGAGTATAGAGATCATGTCCTTCAAGCATTCAAACCTCATTCATTGTTAGTGCTTGAGAGTTCATAGGATACCCAATTGTACGTCTTTTGTTTAGACAAAGATTCTTGAGTAATCTTTGTCCTTGATTGATCCATGTTTGGGTCCTTCTGTTCCATGGAGAAACCTTGTTTTTTATACTCTTGGAAGTCTCTAGAGGATTGTAAGGGCATTTGGCCTTTTGTATATGTCTTTTGTAAACACTATGGTATATTGTTTTTTTTCTGTGTGGAACTAGAAATCTCGTGGAGTAGGCATATTTGCCAAATGACGTTATATCGTGTGTCAATCTTACACACACACTCTATCTCTCATTCTCTCTTTCTATTTACTTCTTGAGCTTTCTTGCAATATAAGTGACTTGTGTTGTATTGAGAAATTAGATTGCTAATTTGTTAAGATTTTGATTGAATTGCACGTGCACAAAACTTAGTTAATACCTTGGTCTCAAATTCTAACAATTATGTCTTCTGTACATAAAGCATAATTAAGAGATGATTACTTGATGAGATGAGATGAGATGAGATGAGATGGATAGGTAGAATATAGAGTAGATAGAGTAGATGGTGACCGTAGATGGAGTAGCATGTAAGTGGGTAACATGAGATCGATCGAATCCTTCTCCACTTTGTTTTGCTTTCCACAAAACCCCAAAATCAATTAAATATCATTTGTAATTATTAAGCCGGCCACTACAAATCCAGGATTCTCCATTCTTTTTTTCCTTTTTGTTCTTATATATTTAATTATTTTTGTTATATACTTGCAAGTAGCTAGTCAACCATCATACATACATATATATCACGCTAGCTTCAACATATCAATGGCAATTGGCAACTGCCCCCACTTAATTTATTTAGTACATCGCACGTTTTTGTAATGAACTCACTTAATTTCACAAATGGAGTAAACACTAAACAGAGATGATGGACGCATCCACTCATAAAAATAAAATAGAAATATTGACGATCCACATGAAACTCGTGGTATATATCATGCATTATATATGGCCAACTAATTAATTCTCTTAATTTCCCTAGCTAGCTAGCTCTTATCTTTACCAATTAAACTTAATATAATTAATCATTATTAATTTATTAATTATATCGGCGGCTCAGTGAATTCGATGTTGTTGAGAATAAAATCGGTACAACACTTTCAACTATAAAAATTCACAACTCAAACCCATCACAAGAACCTCCACACACAACGGATCAAGAAATAAAGAAACTCACCGCTTGCATACAACCAAAGCAACAATAATAGAGAAAGAGATGTTAGCACGGGTTAGATCGAGCTCAACAAGCACACAAGAGAAGAGAAACACAAGAAATAAAATGGTTCGGTCAAGCCTACTCTATCGAAAGGCAACGAACCAACAAATTTCACTATTACACGAAATATTACAAAAAATTACAAGAGGCCGGCTACAAGAATGTCTCAATTGTTAGAGCAAACAATCACTTTATCTCTATCTTTACCCTTCCTCCCGCTCACTCTCTTCTCCTATCTCTTTCTGTTTCCACGCCAAGAGGCAGCCACCAAATAAACCATATCACCTAAATCTGAAAACAAAAGTTTTATAAAGAGGAGAGAAAAGAAACTGGACAGAAAAGATTTGGGCCGATTTGGGCATATAAGCACATGTACACTGATGAAAGTTGACCTTTAAAATTTATTTATTGGTCTGATAAACAAAATTAAAGTGGACAAAGTCGTAGTTGAAAAAAAAAGCATTAATTTACCAATTATGTGGACAGCATATTTAATATGTATATATATAAATAAATGTATAGACTATATATAGTAAGTGATTTAAATGATTGCATGCATTAGTTGAAATGACGGTTTGACTAAATTAACAGTACTGACATGGTGACATGACATGCTGATCAGGAAAGAGAGCATATATATATATGTGGATACTCCTAGCCTATGCTCCAAACTCGCACAACAAATAGTTAAACTAGCTTAAATTAAAAATGAAATTAAAGAACCTGATTCGGCTGCAGCAGTACTGAAGACGTCGATTGTTGATGCCCCTCTCAGTCTCTGTCTCTGTCTCAGACAAACAGTAGCGCAATTCAGAAGAGTATTACTTAGAGCTAGCGAGGCGCCAGTAAATTGGAATCGGATTGGGATTGGGAGGAGATCGAAGATGAAGAGCTGTGTGCACGATGCCTCCGTCGATTACAAGGGTGACCTTCCTCTCCGATCCTGCACCGGCGCCTGGAGAGCTGCACTCTTCGTTGTAGGTACGCTTGCTTGCGGCCGGCTTGCTAGCTATTCATTTATGCTATGCTCGTCCATATGATATATATATGATGCTTAATTGGTACTTATTTCTTTTACTTACTACACATATATATATAAATTAAACAACAAATATTGAAATATATCATATATTCTTAGAGCCCTGAATCGTTCTACTAATTGTCTAATGTACGTACTCGATCATTTTACTACATTTGACGAAGCCTGTTCGGCTGTTCCTAGCTACTAATTATGTACGTATGCATGGTTAATTGATCTACTAGTATATATGCAAAAATAAGTTGCGTTAATTAATTATAGCTTGTCATAATTATGCAGAGAAAACAATTAATACGCGAATAGATTGATTAGATTAATTACGTACATTGATCGAGATGCATTGTCATGGATATAAATTTATGCAGCAATGGAGTTGAGCGAGAGGCTGAGCTACTTTGGGCTGGCAACGAACCTCATCATCTACTTGACGCGCGAGCTGCACCAGGACCTGAAGACGGCGGTGATGAATGTCAACTACTGGCAGGGCGTCACAACGCTGATGCCTCTCCTTGGTGGCTTCCTTGCAGATGCTTATCTCGGCCGTTTCTCCGCCATCATCTGCTCCACCCTCGTCTACCTTGCGGTCTGAATGCATCTATATTTTTTATTTCCTTATATTTTGTATCTGATAAATTAATTAAGTGCATGCAATCACGTCTTTTGAAAATTCTATCTACCACATGCATCTTGAGTTTTTATTTCAAGAGCTAGCGCTAGAAATTTAAGCAAAAAGCAAATTAATAACATAAAATTGAAGGGATGAATTGATTATATATATTATGCCGTGCCCTCATGCATGCAGGGTCTGATCCTGTTGGCACTGTCCCAACTGGTACCGAGCCTGAGACCATGTGATGAGGTACCCTGCCAGCAAGCGAGGAAGCTGCACAAGATCCTATTCTTTGTGAGCATGTATCTGGTGTCGGTTGGCACTGGAGGCCACAAGCCGTCCCTGCAGAGCTTCGGGGCCGACCAGTTTGACGAGGGCCATGAGGCAGAGCGAAAGCAGAAGATGTCCTACTTCAACTGGTGGAATTGCGCTCTCTGCACGGGCGTGTTGCTCGGAGTCACGGTGATTGCATACATCCAGGACACAGTGAGCTGGGCTGCAGCTGACATTGTCCTGATGTGCGTCATGGGCACCGCCCTCGTGATTTTCCTGGCAGGGAGGCGGGTCTACCGGTACCGGGTCCCCCAGGGAAGCCCGCTCACACCGTTGCTTCAGGTTGCGGTAGCTGCGGTGAGGAAGAGGCATCTTCCCCACCCTTCGAGTGCTGCTGAATTGTATGAGGTTACAGAATCAGCTTCAGCTGGCATCACCAACACGCAAAGAAAGAGGCTTCTCAGTCACACAAACAAGCTCAAGTATGTGAATATATATATTATAGATCTGCATCCATGTAAATGTAATTAACTATTCCTAGCTAATTGATACAAATTAATATATACACACTTCAATTAACAAATTAATATGTGTACGTCTGTGCAGAGTTCTTGACAAAGCAGCCATAGTAGAGGAAACAGAGAAGGCGAGCCCATGGCGGTTGGCGACAGTGACGCAAGTTGAGGAAACAAAGCTAATCCTGGCGATGATTCCCATCTGGCTTGCGTGCCTCCCTTTCGGCATCTGTGTGGCCCAAGTCACGACCCTCTTCATCAAGCAAGCCAGCACCATGAACCGCAAGCTGTCTCCCCACTTCGAGCTCCCCCCCGCGTCCATCTTCTCCTTTTCTGCCATCGGCATGATTATTGCGGTAATGCTTTACGAGAAGGTGCTGGTTCCGTTCCTCAGGAGAGCGACGGGCAGCGAGAGAGGCATAAGCATACTCCAGAGAATCGGAATCGGAATGGCCCTAGCGACAGTGGCAATGTCCGTGGCGGCAGCGGTGGAGAGGAAAAGGCTCAACAGCCTTCCTTCCACTCTGAGCATCTTTTGGTTGGTGCCACAGTTCTTGATCGTGGGCTACGGGGACGGTTTTGCATTGGTGGGGCTTCAAGAGTACTTCTACGACCAAGTCCCCGACAGCATGAGGAGCCTGGGGATCGCCTTCTACCTCAGCGTGATCGGTGCAGCCAACTTTCTGAGCAGCATGCTGATAACGATGGTGGACCACCTCAGCCGGCAGGGGGGGAGGGCAGGTTGGTTAGCCAAGGACTTGAATGCGAGCCGCCTGGATTTGTTTTATACATTTCTGGCGGGAATGAATGCGTTGAATCTGTGCTGGTATGTGTACCTGGCCCGCAGGTACTCGTACAAGACCGTCCAAGTGCGGGTCGGTGTGGCTTACTCCGACGATGATCAGGATGATGTGGAATCTCACGGTCGTTGATCCGGCTAGCTAGCTAGCTTTTACATATAGTAATATAATATATGTTCTTAATAATTTATATATATATTGAGCTCTCAGTTGTTTTGCTAGAGCATCCAACTCTTTTAGTCTACTTGAGGTTCCATGGGTGAGTTGGAACTTAAGCTTAAAGTATAAATTCATGCTTTCCCATGGTATAATCATACAAAGTTCTTAGGTTGATCAAATCTTAGATAATCATCCAGCACATTTTCCAGGATATACATATGCCATCCAGTGGCGGAACTATATATGACCCACTGGGGTCACTGGATCCCACTGAAATTCATACATTCAACTAAGTCACTAGTTATATCATGCATTAATTTGATCGGTGCTATTATGAGGACCCCACTGTGTTACATTTAAATTTCTAAAGGGACCCCATTGGCCCATTCCATTACAAATCAACGCACGAGTCTTCGGACACGCAACACACAAAAGTCTGCCGTACGGGAAGTATCATTTCACCAATGTTTTTCCTGCATTCAGTCAGGAAACCATGTTTTTCATCCATGCACCCATGTAAGGCAGCCATTCAGCCAGGCAACCATGTTTTTCATCCATTCATCCATGTTTTGCACCCATTCCTCCATGTAAAGCAGCCATCCAACCATGCTTTACATCGTTTGCGGCATGCCAACACCGCTGCATGCATGCCCCAACACCCCTGCATGCATGCCCCAACACCCGCCCCCCTCCGAAATTTAGCCCCCCCCAATAGGAAATATAAATTTTTTACCCTATAGCCACCTGCAGGGTTTACCACCCCCATGAAATCCCCAAGCTCCAAAACATCCATGAAAACACGTTTTTTCACCGTTTCATGGATGATTGTCGGCCACAAATCAATGATTTACATCCACTCATCCATGATTTTCATCCATTCATCCATGTAAACATGATTTCATCCACGCAGCGATGTTTCCATCCATTCACGCGATGTTTTCATCCATGCAGCAATGTTTTTCATCCATTCACCGATGTAAAGCATCCATGCATCAATGTTTTTCATCCATTCACCCATGTAAGGCAGCCATCCATCCAATGATTTCCCATGCATTCGGCCAGGAAACCATGTTTTTCATCCATGCAGCCATGTTTTTCATCCATTCATCGATGTTTTTCACCCATTCATCCATGTAAAGCAGCCATCCAACCATGCTTTACATCGTTTGCGGGCATGCCAACACCACTGCATGCATGCCCCAACGACCGCTGCAACACCGGCTGCATGCGTGCCCCCAACACCCGCCCCCCTCCGAAATTTAGCCCCCCCCAATAGGAAATATAAATTTTTACCCTATAGCCACCTGCAGGGTTACCACCCCCATGAAATCCCCAAGCTCCAAAACATCCATGAAAAACACGTTTTTCATCGTTTCATGGATGATTTTCGGCCACTCATCAATGATTTACATCCACTCATCCATGATTTTCATCCGTTCATCCATGTAAACATGATTTTCATCCATGCAGCGATGTTTTCATCCATGCAGCAATGTTTTTCATCCATTCACCCATGTAAGGCAGGCAGCCATCCATGATTTTCATGCATTCGCCATGAAACCATGTTTTTCATCCATGCACCCATGTAAGGCAGCCATTCAGCCAGGCAACCATGTTTTTCACCCATTCATCCATGTTTTGCACCCATTCCTCCATGTAAAGCAGCCATCTAACCATGCTTTACATCGTTTGCGGCATGCCAACACCGCTGCATGCGTGCCCCAACACCGCTGCATGCATGCCCCCACCGCTGCATGCGTGCCCCAACACCGCTGCATGCGTGCCCCAACACCGCTGCATGCGTGCGCCAACACCGCTGCATGCGTGCCCCAACACCGCTGCATGCGTGCCCCCAACACCCCTGCATGCGTGCCCCAACACCCCGCCCCCCCCTCCGAAATTTAGCCCCCCCCAATAGGAAATATAAATTTTTACCCTATAGCCACCTGCAGGGTTACCACCCCCATGAAATCCCCAAGCTCCAAAACATCCATGAAAACACGTTTTTTCATCGTTTCATGGATGATTTTCGGCCACTCATCAATGATTTACATCCACTCATCCATGATTTTCATCCGTGCAGCCATGTAAACATGATTTTTCATCCATGCAGCGATGTTTTCATCCATGCAGCAATGTTTTTCATCCATTCACCGATGTAAAGCATCCATGCATCAATGTTTTTCATCCATTCACCCATGTAAGGCAGGCAGCCATCCATGATTTTCATGCATTCGGCCATGAAACCATGTTTTTCATCCATGCAGCCATGTTTTTCATCCATGCACCCATGTAAGGCAGCCATTCAGCCAGGCAACCATGTTTTTCACCCATTCATCCATGTTTTGCACCCATTCCTCCATGTAAAGCAGCCATCCAACCATGCTTTAACATCGTTTGCGGCATGCCAACACCGCTATCGTTTGCGGCATGCCAACACCGCTGCATGCGTG
>CAXKVX010005129.1:47500-50000 GCA_964058865.1 Eleocharis quinqueflora
ATGAAAACACGTTTTTCACCGTTTCATGGATGATTGTCGGCCACAAATCAATGATTTACATCCACTCATCCATGATTTTCATCCATTCATCCATGTAAACATGATTTCATCCACGCAGCGATGTTTCCATCCATTCACCGATGTTTTTCATCCATGCAGCAATGTTTTTCATCCATTCACCGATGTAAAGCATCCATGCATCAATGTTTTTCATCCATTCACCCATGTAAGGCAGCCATCCATCCATGATTTCCATGCATTCGGCCAGGAAACCATGTTTTTCATCCATGCAGCCATGTTTTTCATCCATGCAGCCATGTTTTTCATCCATTCATCGATGTTTTTCACCCATTCATCCATGTAAAGCAGCCATCCAACCATGCTTTACATCGTTTGCGGCATGCCAACACCACTGCATGCATGCCCCAACACCGCTGCAACACCGCTGCATGCGTGCCCCAACACCCACCCCCCTCCGAAATTTAGCCCCCCCCAATAGGAAATATAAATTTTTACCCTATAGCCACCTGCAGGGTTACCACCCCCATGAAATCCCCAAGCTCCAAAACATCCATGAAAACACGTTTTTCATCGTTTCATGGATGATTTTCGGCCACTCATCAATGATTTACATCCACTCATCCATGATTTTCATCCGTTCATCCATGTAAACATGATTTTCATCCATGCAGCGATGTTTTCATCCATGCAGCAATGTTTTTCATCCATTCACCGATGTAAAGCATCCATGCATCAATGTTTTTCATCCATTCACCCATGTAAGGCAGGCAGCCATCCATGATTTTCATGCATTCGGCCATGAAACCATGTTTTTCATCCATGCAGCCATGTTTTTCATCCATGCACCCATGTAAGGCAGCCATTCAGCCAGGCAACCATGTTTTTCACCCATTCATCCATGTTTTGCACCCATTCCTCCATGTAAAGCAGCCATCCAACCATGCTTTACATCGTTTGCGGCATGCCAACACCGCTGCATGCGTGCCCCAACACCGCTGCATGCATGCCCCCACCGCTGCATGCGTGCCCCAACACCGCTGCATGCGTGCCCCAACACCGCTGCATGCGTGCGCCAACACCGCTGCATGCGTGCCCCAACACCGCTGCATGCGTGACCAAACACCCCTGCATGCGTGCCCCAACACCCCTGCATGCGTGCCCCAACACCCCTGCATGCGTGCCCCAACACCCCTGCATGCGTGCCCCAACACCCGCCCCCCTCCGAAATTTAGCCCCCCCCAATAGGAAATATAAATTTTTACCCTATAGCCACCTGCAGGGTTACCACCCCCATGAAATCCCCAAGCTCCAAAACATCCATGAAAACACGTTTTTCATCGTTTCATGGATGATTTTCGGCCACTCATCAATGATTTACATCCACTCATCCATGATTTTCATCCGTGCAGCCATGTAAACATGATTTTCATCCATGCAGCGATGTTTTCATCCATGCAGCAATGTTTTTCATCCATTCACCGATGTAAAGCATCCATGCATCAATGTTTTTCATCCATTCACCCATGTAAGGCAGGCAGCCATCCATGATTTTCATGCATTCGGCCATGAAACCATGTTTTTCATCCATGCAGCCATGTTTTTCATCCATGCACCCATGTAAGGCAGCCATTCAGCCAGGCAACCATGTTTTTCACCCATTCATCCATGTTTTGCACCCATTCCTCCATGTAAAGCAGCCATCCAACCATGCTTTACATCGTTTGCGGCATGCCAACACCGCTGCATGCGTGCCCCAACACCGCTGCATGCGTGCCCCCACCGCTGCATGCGTGCCCCAACACCGCTGCATGCGTGCCCCAACACCGCTGCATGCGTGCGCCAACACCGCTGCATGCGTGCCCCAACACCGCTGCATGCGTGCCCCAACACCCCTGCATGCGTGCCCCAACACCCCTGCATGCGTGCCCCAACACCCGCCCCCCTCCGAAATTTAGCCCCCCCCAATAGGAAATATAAATTTTTACCCTATAGCCACCTGCAGGGTTACCACCCCCATGAAATCCCCAAGCTCCAAAACATCCATGAAAACACGTTTTTCATCGTTTCATGGATGATTTTCGGCCACTCATCAATGATTTACATCCACTCATCCATGATTTTCATCCGTTCATCCATGTAAACATGATTTTCATCCATGCAGCGATGTTTTCATCCATGCAGCAATGTTTTTCATCCATTCACCGATGTAAAGCAGCCATCCAACCATGCTTTACATCATTTGAGGCATGCCAACACCGCTGCATGCATGCCCCAACACTGCTGCATGCATGCCCCAACACCGCTGCCATACATCCATGTTTTTCATCCATTCATCCATGTTTTTCACCCATTCATCCATGTAAAGCAGCCATCCAACCATGCTTTACATCATTTGAGGCATGCCAACACCGCTGCATGCATGCCCCAACACCGCTGCCATACATCCATGTTTTTCATCCATTCATCCATGTTTTTCACC
>CAXKVX010005130.1:0-167453 GCA_964058865.1 Eleocharis quinqueflora
AACACTTCCCGTTGTAGGATGAGATGCTTTGTGGTGTTTTCTTGACTGGTTACCACCCAAAAATGAAGTACTGGGATGAGAAACACTTCTCGTAGTAGGATAAGATGCTTTCTGGTGTTTCCTCGAATGTTTACCACCCATAAATGAAGTACTCAGACATGAAGCACTTAAATTGGTATACTTCGCTTCTCGTGGTGGTTTCCTGTAAGGTTTGAAGTTCTCTTGAAGATTACCACCCATAAATGAAGTTCTCTGATCAGGAACACTTCTCGTAGCAGGATAAGATGTTTTGTGGTGTTTTCTTGAATGTTACCACCAAAATGAAGTACTTATATCAGAAACTCTTCTCATAGTAGGCTATGATGCTATGTTGTGTTTTTGGAATGTTTACCACCCATAAATTAAGTACTCAGATGAGAAACACTTCTCTTACCATGATAAGATGCTTTGTAGTGTTTTCTTGAATGTTTAACACCCAGAAATGAAGTACTCAAACATGAAACACTTAGATTGGCATTCTACGCTTCTTCGTGGTGGTTTCGTGAAATGTTGGAGTTTTCTTGAAAGGTTACCACCCATAAATGAAGTACACGGATCAGAAACACTTCTAGTAGCAGGATAAGATGCTTTGTGGTGTTTTCTTGAATGTTTACCACCCATAAATGATGTACTCAGACATGAAGCACTTAAATTGTTATTCTACGCTTATTCGTGGTGGTTTCCTGTAAGGTTTGAAGTTCTCTTGAAAGGTTACAACCCATAAATGAAGTACACTGATCAGAAACACTTCTCGTAGTAGGATAAGATGCGTTGTAGTGTTTTCTTGAATGTTACCACCAAACTGAAGTACTTATATCAGAAACTCCTCTCATAGTAGGCTATGATGCTTTGTTGTGTTTTTTGAATGTTTACCACCCATAAATGAATTACTAAGATCAGAAACACTTCTTTTTTCTTGATAAGATGCGTTGTAGTGTTTTCCTGGATGTTTAACACCCATAAATGAAGTACACGAACATGAAACACTTAGATTGCATTCTATTCTTCTTCGTTGTGGTTTCCTGAAAGGTTTAGAGTTTTCTTGAAAATGTTACCACCATAAATGAAGTACTCATATCAAAAACACTTGTCGTAGCAGGATAACATGCTGTGGTGTTTTCTTGATGTTTGCCACCCATAAATGAAGTAATCAAACATGAAGCACTTAGAGATGTATTCTATGCTTCTTCGAGGTGGCTTCATGAAGATTTAGAGTTTTCATAGAAGGTTACCACTCATAAATGAAGTAATCAGATCAGAAACACTTCCCGTAGTAGGATAAAATGTTTTTGCGGTGTTTTCAAGAAATGTTAGCACGCATAAATGAAGTACTCGAAGAAGAAACACTTCCCGTAGTAGGATGAGATGCTTTGTGGTATTTTCTTGAAGGATTACCACCAAAAAATGAAGTACTCGGATGAGAAACACTTCTCATAGCTTGATAAGATGCTTTATGGTGTTTTTCTTGAATGTTTAATACCCATAAATGAAGTAGTCGAACATGAAAACACTTACATTGGCATTCTATGCTTCTCGTTGTGGTTTCCTGAAAGGTTTGGAGTTTTCTTGAAAGGTTGCCACCCAAAAATGAAGTAATCAAACCTGAAGTACTTAGAGTTGTATTCTTTGCTTCTTCGTGGTGGCTTCATGGAAGATTAAGAGTTTTCTTAGAAGGTTAGCACTCAAAAATGAGTGAGCCGATGAGAAACACATCCCGTAGTAGGATGAGATGCTTTCTGATGCTTTCTTGAATGGTTACCACCCATAAATGAAGTGCCCAGGCATGATACACTTAGATTGGTATTATGTGCTTCTCCATTGTGGTTTCCTGAAAGGTTGGAGTTTTTTCTTCAAAGGTTACCACCCATAAATTGAAGTACACGGATCAGAAACACTTCTAGTAGCAGGATAAGATGCTCTGTGGTGTTTTCTTGATCGTTACCACCCATAAATGAAGTACTCAGACATGAAGCACTTAAATTGGTATTCTACGCTTCTTCGTGTGTTTTTCGGTAAGGTTTGAAGTTCTCTTGAAAGGTTACCACCCATAAATGAAGCACTCTGATCACAAAACACTTCTCGTAGCAGGATAAGATGCTTTGTGTTGTTTTCTTGAATGTCCACCAAAATGAAGTACTTATATCAGAAACTCTTCTCATAGTAGTCTATGATGCTTTGTTGTGTTTTTTTGAATGTTTACCACCCATAAATGAAGTACTCAGATAGGAAACACTTCTCGTAGCATGATAATGTGCTTTGTAGTGTTTTCTTGAAAGTTTAACACCCATAAGTACTCGAACATGAAAAACTTAGATTGGCATTCTACGCTTCTTCGTGGTGGTTTCCTGAAAGGTTTGAAGTTTTTTTTGAAATGTTACCACCCATGAATGTAGTATTCGGATCAAAAACATTTCTCGTAGCAGGATAAGATGCTATGATGTTTTCTTGACGTTTGCCACCCATAAATGAAGTAATCAAACATGAAGCACTTATAGTTGTATTCTATGCTTCTTCGTGGTGGCTTATGAAAGATTTCGAGTTTTCTTAGAAGGTTACCACTCAAAAATGAAGTAAGCCGATGAGAAACACTTCCCGTTGTAGGATGAGATGCTTTGTGGGTGTTTTCTTGACTGGTTACCACCCAAAAATGAAGTACTGGGATGAGAAACACTTCTCGTAGTAGGATAAGATGCTTTCTGGTGTTTCCTCGAATGTTTACCACCCATAAATGAAGTACTCAGACATGAAGCACTTAAATTGGTATACTTCGCTTCTTCGTGGTGGTTTCCTGTAAGGTTTGAAGTTCTCTTGAAAGATTACCACCATAAATGAAGTTCTCTGATCAGGAACACTTCTCGTAGCAGGATAAGATGTTTTGTGGTGTTTTCTTGAATGTTACCACCAAAATGAAGTACTTATATCAGAAACTCTTCTCATAGTAGGCTATGATGCTATGTTGTGTTTTTGGAATGTTTACCACCCATAAATTAAGTACTCAGATGAGAAACACTTCTCTTACCATGATAAGATGCTTTGTAGTGTTTTCTTGAATGTTTAACACCCAGAAATGAAGTACTCAAACATGAAACACTTAGATTGGCATTCTACGCTTCTTCGTGGTGGTTTCGTGAAATGTTTGGAGTTTTCTTGAAAGGTTACCACCCATAAATGAAGTACACGGATCAGAAACACTTCTAGTAGCAGGATAAGATGCTTTGTGGTGTTTTCTTGAATGTTTACCACCCATAAATGATGTACTCAGACATGAAGCACTTAAATTGTTATTCTACGCTTATTCGTGGTGGTTTCCTGTAAGGTTTGAAGTTCTCTTGAAAGGTTACAACCCATAAATGAAGTACACTGATCAGAAACACTTCTCGTAGTAGGATAAGATGCTTTGTAGTGTTTTCTTGAATGTTACCACCAAAATGAAGTACTTATATCAGAAACTCCTCTCATAGTAGGCTATGATGCTTTGTTGTGTTTTTTTGAATGTTTACCACCCATAAATGAATTACTAAGATCAGAAACACTTCTTTTTTCTTGATAAGATGCGTTGTAGTGTTTTCCTGGATGTTTAACACCCATAAATGAAGTACACGAACATGAAACACTTAGATTGGCATTCTATTCTTCTTCGTTGTGGTTTCCTGAAAGGTTTAGAGTTTTCTTGAAAATGTTACCACCCATAAATGAAGTACTCATATCAAAAACACTTGTCGTAGCAGGATAACATGCTGTGGTGTTTTCTTGATGTTTGCCACCCATAAATGAAGTAATCAAACATGAAGCACTTAGAGATGTATTCTATGCTTCTTCGAGGTGGCTTCATGGAAGATTTAGAGTTTTCATAGAAGGTTACCACTCATAAATGAAGTAATCAGATCAGAAACACTTCCCGTAGTAGGATAAAATGTTTTTGCGGTGTTTTCAAGAAATGTTAGCACGCATAAATGAAGTACTCGAAGAAGAAACACTTCCCGTAGTAGGATGAGATGCTTTGTGGTATTTTCTTGAAGGATTACCACCAAAAAATGAAGTACTCGGATGAGAAACACTTCTCATAGCTTGATAAGATGCTTTATGGTGTTTTCTTGAATGTTTAATACCCATAAATGAAGTAGTCGAACATGAAACACTTACATTGGCATTCTATGCTTCTTCGTTGTGGTTTCCTGAAAGGTTTGGAGTTTTCTTGAAAGGTTGCCACCCAAAAATGAAGTAATCAAACCTGAAGTACTTAGAGTTGTATTATTTGCTTCTTCGTGGTGGCTTCATGGAAGATTAAGAGTTTTCTTAGAAGGTTAGCACTCAAAAATGAAGTGAGCCGATGAGAAACACATCCCGTAGTAGGATGAGATGCTTTCTGATGCTTTCTTGAATGGTTACCACCCATAAATGAAGTGCCCAGGCATGATACACTTAGATTGGTATTATGTGCTTCTCCATTGTGGTTTCCTGAAAGGTTTGGAGTTTTTTCTTCAAAGGTTACCACCCATAAATGAAGTACACGGATCAGAAACACTTCTAGTAGCAGGATAAGATGCTCTGTGGTGTTTTCTTGATCGTTTACCACCCATAAATGAAGTACTCAGACATGAAGCACTTAAATTGGTATTCTACGCTTCTTCGTGGTGTTTTTCGGTAAGGTTTGAAGTTCTCTTGAAAGGTTACCACCCATAAATGAAGCACTCTGATCACAAAACACTTCTCGTAGCAGGATAAGATGCTTTGTGTTGTTTTCTTGAATGTTACCACCAAAATGAAGTACTTATATCAGAAACTCTTCTCATAGTAGTCTATGATGCTTTGTTGTGTTTTTTTGAATGTTTACCACCCATAAATGAAGTACTCAGATAGGAAACACTTCTCGTAGCATGATAATGTGCTTTGTAGTGTTTTCTTGAAAGTTTAACACCCATAAGTACTCGAACATGAAAAACTTAGATTGGCATTCTACGCTTCTTCGTGGTGGTTTCCTGAAAGGTTTGAAGTTTTTTTTGAAATGTTACCACCCATGAATGTAGTATTCGGATCAAAAACATTTCTCGTAGCAGGATAAGATGCTATGATGTTTTCTTGACGTTTGCCACCCATAAATGAAGTAATCAAACATGAAGCACTTATAGTTGTATTCTATGCTTCTTCGTGGTGGCTTATGAAAGATTTCGAGTTTTCTTAGAAGGTTACCACTCAAAAATGAAGTAAGCCGATGAGAAACACTTCCCGTTGTAGGATGAGATGCTTTGTGGTGTTTTCTTGACTGGTTACCACCCAAAAATGAAGTACTGGGATGAGAAACACTTCTCGTAGTAGGATAAGATGCTTTCTGGTGTTTCCTCGAATGTTTACCACCCATAAATGAAGTACTCAGACATGAAGCACTTAAATTGGTATACTTCGCTTCTTCGTGGTGGTTTCCTGTAAGGTTTGAAGTTCTCTTGAAAGATTACCACCCATAAATGAAGTTCTCTGATCAGGAACACTTCTCGTAGCAGGATAAGATGTTTTGTGGTGTTTTCTTGAATGTTACCACCAAAATGAAGTACTTATATCAGAAACTCTTCTCATAGTAGGCTATGATGCTATGTTGTGTTTTTGGAATGTTTACCACCCATAAATTAAGTACTCAGATGAGAAACACTTCTCTTACCATGATAAGATGCTTTGTAGTGTTTTCTTGAATGTTTAACACCCAGAAATGAAGTACTCAAACATGAAACACTTAGATTGGCATTCTACGCTTCTTCGTGGTGGTTTCGTGAAATGTTTGGAGTTTTCTTGAAAGGTTACCACCCATAAATGAAGTACACGGATCAGAAACACTTCTAGTAGCAGGATAAGATGCTTTGTGGTGTTTTCTTGAATGTTTACCACCCATAAATGATGTACTCAGACATGAAGCACTTAAATTGTTATTCTACGCTTATTCGTGGTGGTTTCCTGTAAGGTTTGAAGTTCTCTTGAAAGGTTACAACCCATAAATGAAGTACACTGATCAGAAACACTTCTCGTAGTAGGATAAGATGCTTTGTAGTGTTTTCTTGAATGTTACCACCAAAATGAAGTACTTATATCAGAAACTCCTCTCATAGTAGGCTATGATGCTTTGTTGTGTTTTTTTGAATGTTTACCACCCATAAATGAATTACTAAGATCAGAAACACTTCTTTTTTCTTGATAAGATGCGTTGTAGTGTTTTCCTGGATGTTTAACACCCATAAATGAAGTACACGAACATGAAACACTTAGATTGGCATTCTATTCTTCTTCGTTGTGGTTTCCTGAAAGGTTTAGAGTTTTCTTGAAAATGTTACCACCCATAAATGAAGTACTCATATCAAAAACACTTGTCGTAGCAGGATAACATGCTGTGGTGTTTTCTTGATGTTTGCCACCCATAAATGAAGTAATCAAACATGAAGCACTTAGAGATGTATTCTATGCTTCTTCGAGGTGGCTTCATGGAAGATTTAGAGTTTTCATAGAAGGTTACCACTCATAAATGAAGTAATCAGATCAGAAACACTTCCCGTAGTAGGATAAAATGTTTTTGCGGTGTTTTCAAGAAATGTTAGCACGCATAAATGAAGTACTCGAAGAAGAAACACTTCCCGTAGTAGGATGAGATGCTTTGTGGTATTTTCTTGAAGGATTACCACCAAAAAATGAAGTACTCGGATGAGAAACACTTCTCATAGCTTGATAAGATGCTTTATGGTGTTTTCTTGAATGTTTAATACCCATAAATGAAGTAGTCGAACATGAAACACTTACATTGGCATTCTATGCTTCTTCGTTGTGGTTTCCTGAAAGGTTTGGAGTTTTCTTGAAAGGTTGCCACCCAAAAATGAAGTAATCAAACCTGAAGTACTTAGAGTTGTATTATTTGCTTCTTCGTGGTGGCTTCATGGAAGATTAAGAGTTTTCTTAGAAGGTTAGCACTCAAAAATGAAGTGAGCCGATGAGAAACACATCCCGTAGTAGGATGAGATGCTTTCTGATGCTTTCTTGAATGGTTACCACCCATAAATGAAGTGCCCAGGCATGATACACTTAGATTGGTATTATGTGCTTCTCCATTGTGGTTTCCTGAAAGGTTTGGAGTTTTTTCTTCAAAGGTTACCACCCATAAATGAAGTACACGGATCAGAAACACTTCTAGTAGCAGGATAAGATGCTCTGTGGTGTTTTCTTGATCGTTTACCACCCATAAATGAAGTACTCAGACATGAAGCACTTAAATTGGTATTCTACGCTTCTTCGTGGTGTTTTTCGGTAAGGTTTGAAGTTCTCTTGAAAGGTTACCACCCATAAATGAAGCACTCTGATCACAAAACACTTCTCGTAGCAGGATAAGATGCTTTGTGTTGTTTTCTTGAATGTTACCACCAAAATGAAGTACTTATATCAGAAACTCTTCTCATAGTAGTCTATGATGCTTTGTTGTGTTTTTTTGAATGTTTACCACCCATAAATGAAGTACTCAGATAGGAAACACTTCTCGTAGCATGATAATGTGCTTTGTAGTGTTTTCTTGAAAGTTTAACACCCATAAGTACTCGAACATGAAAAACTTAGATTGGCATTCTACGCTTCTTCGTGGTGGTTTCCTGAAAGGTTTGAAGTTTTTTTTGAAATGTTACCACCCATGAATGTAGTATTCGGATCAAAAACATTTCTCGTAGCAGGATAAGATGCTATGATGTTTTCTTGACGTTTGCCACCCATAAATGAAGTAATCAAACATGAAGCACTTATAGTTGTATTCTATGCTTCTTCGTGGTGGCTTATGAAAGATTTCGAGTTTTCTTAGAAGGTTACCACTCAAAAATGAAGTAAGCCGATGAGAAACACTTCCCGTTGTAGGATGAGATGCTTTGTGGTGTTTTCTTGACTGGTTACCACCCAAAAATGAAGTACTGGGATGAGAAACACTTCTCGTAGTAGGATAAGATGCTTTCTGGTGTTTCCTCGAATGTTTACCACCCATAAATGAAGTACTCAGACATGAAGCACTTAAATTGGTATACTTCGCTTCTTCGTGGTGGTTTCCTGTAAGGTTTGAAGTTCTCTTGAAAGATTACCACCCATAAATGAAGTTCTCTGATCAGGAACACTTCTCGTAGCAGGATAAGATGTTTTGTGGTGTTTTCTTGAATGTTACCACCAAAATGAAGTACTTATATCAGAAACTCTTCTCATAGTAGGCTATGATGCTATGTTGTGTTTTTGGAATGTTTACCACCCATAAATTAAGTACTCAGATGAGAAACACTTCTCTTACCATGATAAGATGCTTTGTAGTGTTTTCTTGAATGTTTAACACCCAGAAATGAAGTACTCAAACATGAAACACTTAGATTGGCATTCTACGCTTCTTCGTGGTGGTTTCGTGAAATGTTTGGAGTTTTCTTGAAAGGTTACCACCCATAAATGAAGTACACGGATCAGAAACACTTCTAGTAGCAGGATAAGATGCTTTGTGGTGTTTTCTTGAATGTTTACCACCCATAAATGATGTACTCAGACATGAAGCACTTAAATTGTTATTCTACGCTTATTCGTGGTGGTTTCTTGTAAGGTTTGAAGTTCTCTTGAAAGGTTACAACCCATAAATGAAGTACACTGATCAGAAACACTTCTCGTAGTAGGATAAGATGCTTTGTAGTGTTTTCTTGAATGTTACCACCAAAATGAAGTACTTATATCAGAAACTCCTCTCATAGTAGGCTATGATGCTTTGTTGTGTTTTTTTGAATGTTTACCACCCATAAATGAATTACTAAGATCAGAAACACTTCTTTTTTCTTGATAAGATGCGTTGTAGTGTTTTCCTGGATGTTTAACACCCATAAATGAAGTACACGAACATGAAACACTTAGATTGGCATTCTATTCTTCTTCGTTGTGGTTTCCTGAAAGGTTTAGAGTTTTCTTGAAAATGTTACCACCCATAAATGAAGTACTCATATCAAAAACACTTGTCGTAGCAGGATAACATGCTGTGGTGTTTTCTTGATGTTTGCCACCCATAAATGAAGTAATCAAACATGAAGCACTTAGAGATGTATTCTATGCTTCTTCGAGGTGGCTTCATGGAAGATTTAGAGTTTTCATAGAAGGTTACCACTCATAAATGAAGTAATCAGATCAGAAACACTTCCCGTAGTAGGATAAAATGTTTTTGCGGTGTTTTCAAGAAATGTTAGCACGCATAAATGAAGTACTCGAAGAAGAAACACTTCCCGTAGTAGGATGAGATGCTTTGTGGTATTTTCTTGAAGGATTACCACCAAAAAATGAAGTACTCGGATGAGAAACACTTCTCATAGCTTGATAAGATGCTTTATGGTGTTTTCTTGAATGTTTAATACCCATAAATGAAGTAGTCGAACATGAAACACTTACATTGGCATTCTATGCTTCTTCGTTGTGGTTTCCTGAAAGGTTTGGAGTTTTCTTGAAAGGTTGCCACCCAAAAATGAAGTAATCAAACCTGAAGTACTTAGAGTTGTATTATTTGCTTCTTCGTGGTGGCTTCATGGAAGATTAAGAGTTTTCTTAGAAGGTTAGCACTCAAAAATGAAGTGAGCCGATGAGAAACACATCCCGTAGTAGGATGAGATGCTTTCTGATGCTTTCTTGAATGGTTACCACCCATAAATGAAGTGCCCAGGCATGATACACTTAGATTGGTATTATGTGCTTCTCCATTGTGGTTTCCTGAAAGGTTTGGAGTTTTTTCTTCAAAGGTTACCACCCATAAATGAAGTACACGGATCAGAAACACTTCTAGTAGCAGGATAAGATGCTCTGTGGTGTTTTCTTGATCGTTTACCACCCATAAATGAAGTACTCAGACATGAAGCACTTAAATTGGTATTCTACGCTTCTTCGTGGTGTTTTTCGGTAAGGTTTGAAGTTCTCTTGAAAGGTTACCACCCATAAATGAAGCACTCTGATCACAAAACACTTCTCGTAGCAGGATAAGATGCTTTGTGTTGTTTTCTTGAATGTTACCACCAAAATGAAGTACTTATATCAGAAACTCTTCTCATAGTAGTCTATGATGCTTTGTTGTGTTTTTTTGAATGTTTACCACCCATAAATGAAGTACTCAGATAGGAAACACTTCTCGTAGCATGATAATGTGCTTTGTAGTGTTTTCTTGAAAGTTTAACACCCATAAGTACTCGAACATGAAAAACTTAGATTGGCATTCTACGCTTCTTCGTGGTGGTTTCCTGAAAGGTTTGAAGTTTTTTTTGAAATGTTACCACCCATGAATGTAGTATTCGGATCAAAAACATTTCTCGTAGCAGGATAAGATGCTATGATGTTTTCTTGACGTTTGCCACCCATAAATGAAGTAATCAAACATGAAGCACTTATAGTTGTATTCTATGCTTCTTCGTGGTGGCTTATGAAAGATTTCGAGTTTTCTTAGAAGGTTACCACTCAAAAATGAAGTAAGCCGATGAGAAACACTTCCCGTTGTAGGATGAGATGCTTTGTGGTGTTTTCTTGACTGGTTACCACCCAAAAATGAAGTACTGGGATGAGAAACACTTCTCGTAGTAGGATAAGATGCTTTCTGGTGTTTCCTCGAATGTTTACCACCCATAAATGAAGTACTCAGACATGAAGCACTTAAATTGGTATACTTCGCTTCTTCGTGGTGGTTTCCTGTAAGGTTTGAAGTTCTCTTGAAAGATTACCACCCATAAATGAAGTTCTCTGATCAGGAACACTTCTCGTAGCAGGATAAGATGTTTTGTGGTGTTTTCTTGAATGTTACCACCAAAATGAAGTACTTATATCAGAAACTCTTCTCATAGTAGGCTATGATGCTATGTTGTGTTTTTGGAATGTTTACCACCCATAAATTAAGTACTCAGATGAGAAACACTTCTCTTACCATGATAAGATGCTTTGTAGTGTTTTCTTGAATGTTTAACACCCAGAAATGAAGTACTCAAACATGAAACACTTAGATTGGCATTCTACGCTTCTTCGTGGTGGTTTCGTGAAATGTTTGGAGTTTTCTTGAAAGGTTACCACCCATAAATGAAGTACACGGATCAGAAACACTTCTAGTAGCAGGATAAGATGCTTTGTGGTGTTTTCTTGAATGTTTACCACCCATAAATGATGTACTCAGACATGAAGCACTTAAATTGTTATTCTACGCTTATTCGTGGTGGTTTCCTGTAAGGTTTGAAGTTCTCTTGAAAGGTTACAACCCATAAATGAAGTACACTGATCAGAAACACTTCTCGTAGTAGGATAAGATGCTTTGTAGTGTTTTCTTGAATGTTACCACCAAAATGAAGTACTTATATCAGAAACTCCTCTCATAGTAGGCTATGATGCTTTGTTGTGTTTTTTTGAATGTTTACCACCCATAAATGAATTACTAAGATCAGAAACACTTCTTTTTTCTTGATAAGATGCGTTGTAGTGTTTTCCTGGATGTTTAACACCCATAAATGAAGTACACGAACATGAAACACTTAGATTGGCATTCTATTCTTCTTCGTTGTGGTTTCCTGAAAGGTTTAGAGTTTTCTTGAAAATGTTACCACCCATAAATGAAGTACTCATATCAAAAACACTTGTCGTAGCAGGATAACATGCTGTGGTGTTTTCTTGATGTTTGCCACCCATAAATGAAGTAATCAAACATGAAGCACTTAGAGATGTATTCTATGCTTCTTCGAGGTGGCTTCATGGAAGATTTAGAGTTTTCATAGAAGGTTACCACTCATAAATGAAGTAATCAGATCAGAAACACTTCCCGTAGTAGGATAAAATGTTTTTGCGGTGTTTTCAAGAAATGTTAGCACGCATAAATGAAGTACTCGAAGAAGAAACACTTCCCGTAGTAGGATGAGATGCTTTGTGGTATTTTCTTGAAGGATTACCACCAAAAAATGAAGTACTCGGATGAGAAACACTTCTCATAGCTTGATAAGATGCTTTATGGTGTTTTCTTGAATGTTTAATACCCATAAATGAAGTAGTCGAACATGAAACACTTACATTGGCATTCTATGCTTCTTCGTTGTGGTTTCCTGAAAGGTTTGGAGTTTTCTTGAAAGGTTGCCACCCAAAAATGAAGTAATCAAACCTGAAGTACTTAGAGTTGTATTATTTGCTTCTTCGTGGTGGCTTCATGGAAGATTAAGAGTTTTCTTAGAAGGTTAGCACTCAAAAATGAAGTGAGCCGATGAGAAACACATCCCGTAGTAGGATGAGATGCTTTCTGATGCTTTCTTGAATGGTTACCACCCATAAATGAAGTGCCCAGGCATGATACACTTAGATTGGTATTATGTGCTTCTCCATTGTGGTTTCCTGAAAGGTTTGGAGTTTTTTCTTCAAAGGTTACCACCCATAAATGAAGTACACGGATCAGAAACACTTCTAGTAGCAGGATAAGATGCTCTGTGGTGTTTTCTTGATCGTTTACCACCCATAAATGAAGTACTCAGACATGAAGCACTTAAATTGGTATTCTACGCTTCTTCGTGGTGTTTTTCGGTAAGGTTTGAAGTTCTCTTGAAAGGTTACCACCCATAAATGAAGCACTCTGATCACAAAACACTTCTCGTAGCAGGATAAGATGCTTTGTGTTGTTTTCTTGAATGTTACCACCAAAATGAAGTACTTATATCAGAAACTCTTCTCATAGTAGTCTATGATGCTTTGTTGTGTTTTTTTGAATGTTTACCACCCATAAATGAAGTACTCAGATAGGAAACACTTCTCGTAGCATGATAATGTGCTTTGTAGTGTTTTCTTGAAAGTTTAACACCCATAAGTACTCGAACATGAAAAACTTAGATTGGCATTCTACGCTTCTTCGTGGTGGTTTCCTGAAAGGTTTGAAGTTTTTTTTGAAATGTTACCACCCATGAATGTAGTATTCGGATCAAAAACATTTCTCGTAGCAGGATAAGATGCTATGATGTTTTCTTGACGTTTGCCACCCATAAATGAAGTAATCAAACATGAAGCACTTATAGTTGTATTCTATGCTTCTTCGTGGTGGCTTATGAAAGATTTCGAGTTTTCTTAGAAGGTTACCACTCAAAAATGAAGTAAGCCGATGAGAAACACTTCCCGTTGTAGGATGAGATGCTTTGTGGTGTTTTCTTGACTGGTTACCACCCAAAAATGAAGTACTGGGATGAGAAACACTTCTCGTAGTAGGATAAGATGCTTTCTGGTGTTTCCTCGAATGTTTACCACCCATAAATGAAGTACTCAGACATGAAGCACTTAAATTGGTATACTTCGCTTCTTCGTGGTGGTTTCCTGTAAGGTTTGAAGTTCTCTTGAAAGATTACCACCCATAAATGAAGTTCTCTGATCAGGAACACTTCTCGTAGCAGGATAAGATGTTTTGTGGTGTTTTCTTGAATGTTACCACCAAAATGAAGTACTTATATCAGAAACTCTTCTCATAGTAGGCTATGATGCTATGTTGTGTTTTTGGAATGTTTACCACCCATAAATTAAGTACTCAGATGAGAAACACTTCTCTTACCATGATAAGATGCTTTGTAGTGTTTTCTTGAATGTTTAACACCCAGAAATGAAGTACTCAAACATGAAACACTTAGATTGGCATTCTACGCTTCTTCGTGGTGGTTTCGTGAAATGTTTGGAGTTTTCTTGAAAGGTTACCACCCATAAATGAAGTACACGGATCAGAAACACTTCTAGTAGCAGGATAAGATGCTTTGTGGTGTTTTCTTGAATGTTTACCACCCATAAATGATGTACTCAGACATGAAGCACTTAAATTGTTATTCTACGCTTATTCGTGGTGGTTTCTTGTAAGGTTTGAAGTTCTCTTGAAAGGTTACAACCCATAAATGAAGTACACTGATCAGAAACACTTCTCGTAGTAGGATAAGATGCTTTGTAGTGTTTTCTTGAATGTTACCACCAAAATGAAGTACTTATATCAGAAACTCCTCTCATAGTAGGCTATGATGCTTTGTTGTGTTTTTTTGAATGTTTACCACCCATAAATGAATTACTAAGATCAGAAACACTTCTTTTTTCTTGATAAGATGCGTTGTAGTGTTTTCCTGGATGTTTAACACCCATAAATGAAGTACACGAACATGAAACACTTAGATTGGCATTCTATTCTTCTTCGTTGTGGTTTCCTGAAAGGTTTAGAGTTTTCTTGAAAATGTTACCACCCATAAATGAAGTACTCATATCAAAAACACTTGTCGTAGCAGGATAACATGCTGTGGTGTTTTCTTGATGTTTGCCACCCATAAATGAAGTAATCAAACATGAAGCACTTAGAGATGTATTCTATGCTTCTTCGAGGTGGCTTCATGGAAGATTTAGAGTTTTCATAGAAGGTTACCACTCATAAATGAAGTAATCAGATCAGAAACACTTCCCGTAGTAGGATAAAATGTTTTTGCGGTGTTTTCAAGAAATGTTAGCACGCATAAATGAAGTACTCGAAGAAGAAACACTTCCCGTAGTAGGATGAGATGCTTTGTGGTATTTTCTTGAAGGATTACCACCAAAAAATGAAGTACTCGGATGAGAAACACTTCTCATAGCTTGATAAGATGCTTTATGGTGTTTTCTTGAATGTTTAATACCCATAAATGAAGTAGTCGAACATGAAACACTTACATTGGCATTCTATGCTTCTTCGTTGTGGTTTCCTGAAAGGTTTGGAGTTTTCTTGAAAGGTTGCCACCCAAAAATGAAGTAATCAAACCTGAAGTACTTAGAGTTGTATTCTTTGCTTCTTCGTGGTGGCTTCATGGAAGATTAAGAGTTTTCTTAGAAGGTTAGCACTCAAAAATGAAGTGAGCCGATGAGAAACACATCCCGTAGTAGGATGAGATGCTTTCTGATGCTTTCTTGAATGGTTACCACCCATAAATGAAGTGCCCAGGCATGATACACTTAGATTGGTATTATGTGCTTCTCCATTGTGGTTTCCTGAAAGGTTTGGAGTTTTTTCTTCAAAGGTTACCACCCATAAATGAAGTACACGGATCAGAAACACTTCTAGTAGCAGGATAAGATGCTCTGTGGTGTTTTCTTGATCGTTTACCACCCATAAATGAAGTACTCAGACATGAAGCACTTAAATTGGTATTCTACGCTTCTTCGTGGTGTTTTTCGGTAAGGTTTGAAGTTCTCTTGAAAGGTTACCACCCATAAATGAAGCACTCTGATCACAAAACACTTCTCGTAGCAGGATAAGATGCTTTGTGTTGTTTTCTTGAATGTTACCACCAAAATGAAGTACTTATATCAGAAACTCTTCTCATAGTAGTCTATGATGCTTTGTTGTGTTTTTTTGAATGTTTACCACCCATAAATGAAGTACTCAGATAGGAAACACTTCTCGTAGCATGATAATGTGCTTTGTAGTGTTTTCTTGAAAGTTTAACACCCATAAGTACTCGAACATGAAAAACTTAGATTGGCATTCTACGCTTCTTCGTGGTGGTTTCCTGAAAGGTTTGAAGTTTTTTTTGAAATGTTACCACCCATGAATGTAGTATTCGGATCAAAAACATTTCTCGTAGCAGGATAAGATGCTATGATGTTTTCTTGACGTTTGCCACCCATAAATGAAGTAATCAAACATGAAGCACTTATAGTTGTATTCTATGCTTCTTCGTGGTGGCTTATGAAAGATTTCGAGTTTTCTTAGAAGGTTACCACTCAAAAATGAAGTAAGCCGATGAGAAACACTTCCCGTTGTAGGATGAGATGCTTTGTGGTGTTTTCTTGACTGGTTACCACCCAAAAATGAAGTACTGGGATGAGAAACACTTCTCGTAGTAGGATAAGATGCTTTCTGGTGTTTCCTCGAATGTTTACCACCCATAAATGAAGTACTCAGACATGAAGCACTTAAATTGGTATACTTCGCTTCTTCGTGGTGGTTTCCTGTAAGGTTTGAAGTTCTCTTGAAAGATTACCACCCATAAATGAAGTTCTCTGATCAGGAACACTTCTCGTAGCAGGATAAGATGTTTTGTGGTGTTTTCTTGAATGTTACCACCAAAATGAAGTACTTATATCAGAAACTCTTCTCATAGTAGGCTATGATGCTATGTTGTGTTTTTGGAATGTTTACCACCCATAAATTAAGTACTCAGATGAGAAACACTTCTCTTACCATGATAAGATGCTTTGTAGTGTTTTCTTGAATGTTTAACACCCAGAAATGAAGTACTCAAACATGAAACACTTAGATTGGCATTCTACGCTTCTTCGTGGTGGTTTCGTGAAATGTTTGGAGTTTTCTTGAAAGGTTACCACCCATAAATGAAGTACACGGATCAGAAACACTTCTAGTAGCAGGATAAGATGCTTTGTGGTGTTTTCTTGAATGTTTACCACCCATAAATGATGTACTCAGACATGAAGCACTTAAATTGTTATTCTACGCTTATTCGTGGTGGTTTCCTGTAAGGTTTGAAGTTCTCTTGAAAGGTTACAACCCATAAATGAAGTACACTGATCAGAAACACTTCTCGTAGTAGGATAAGATGCTTTGTAGTGTTTTCTTGAATGTTACCACCAAAATGAAGTACTTATATCGGAAACTCCTCTCATAGTAGGCTATGATGCTTTGTTGTGTTTTTTTTGAATGTTTACCACCCATAAATGAATTACTAAGATCAGAAACACTTCTTTTTTCTTGATAAGATGCGTTGTAGTGTTTTCCTGGATGTTTAACACCCATAAATGAAGTACACGAACATGAAACACTTAGATTGGCATTCTATTCTTCTTCGTTGTGGTTTCCTGAAAGGTTTAGAGTTTTCTTGAAAATGTTACCACCCATAAATGAAGTACTCATATCAAAAACACTTGTCGTAGCAGGATAACATGCTGTGGTGTTTTCTTGATGTTTGCCACCCATAAATGAAGTAATCAAACATGAAGCACTTAGAGATGTATTCTATGCTTCTTCGAGGTGGCTTCATGGAAGATTTAGAGTTTTCATAGAAGGTTACCACTCATAAATGAAGTAATCAGATCAGAAACACTTCCCGTAGTAGGATAAAATGTTTTTGCGGTGTTTTCAAGAAATGTTAGCACGCATAAATGAAGTACTCGAAGAAGAAACACTTCCCGTAGTAGGATGAGATGCTTTGTGGTATTTTCTTGAAGGATTACCACCAAAAAATGAAGTACTCGGATGAGAAACACTTCTCATAGCTTGATAAGATGCTTTATGGTGTTTTCTTGAATGTTTAATACCCATAAATGAAGTAGTCGAACATGAAACACTTACATTGGCATTCTATGCTTCTTCGTTGTGGTTTCCTGAAAGGTTTGGAGTTTTCTTGAAAGGTTGCCACCCAAAAATGAAGTAATCAAACCTGAAGTACTTAGAGTTGTATTATTTGCTTCTTCGTGGTGGCTTCATGGAAGATTAAGAGTTTTCTTAGAAGGTTAGCACTCAAAAATGAAGTGAGCCGATGAGAAACACATCCCGTAGTAGGATGAGATGCTTTCTGATGCTTTCTTGAATGGTTACCACCCATAAATGAAGTGCCCAGGCATGATACACTTAGATTGGTATTATGTGCTTCTCCATTGTGGTTTCCTGAAAGGTTTGGAGTTTTTTCTTCAAAGGTTACCACCCATAAATGAAGTACACGGATCAGAAACACTTCTAGTAGCAGGATAAGATGCTCTGTGGTGTTTTCTTGATCGTTTACCACCCATAAATGAAGTACTCAGACATGAAGCACTTAAATTGGTATTCTACGCTTCTTCGTGGTGTTTTTCGGTAAGGTTTGAAGTTCTCTTGAAAGGTTACCACCCATAAATGAAGCACTCTGATCACAAAACACTTCTCGTAGCAGGATAAGATGCTTTGTGTTGTTTTCTTGAATGTTACCACCAAAATGAAGTACTTATATCAGAAACTCTTCTCATAGTAGTCTATGATGCTTTGTTGTGTTTTTTTGAATGTTTACCACCCATAAATGAAGTACTCAGATAGGAAACACTTCTCGTAGCATGATAATGTGCTTTGTAGTGTTTTCTTGAAAGTTTAACACCCATAAGTACTCGAACATGAAAAACTTAGATTGGCATTCTACGCTTCTTCGTGGTGGTTTCCTGAAAGGTTTGAAGTTTTTTTTGAAATGTTACCACCCATGAATGTAGTATTCGGATCAAAAACATTTCTCGTAGCAGGATAAGATGCTATGATGTTTTCTTGACGTTTGCCACCCATAAATGAAGTAATCAAACATGAAGCACTTATAGTTGTATTCTATGCTTCTTCGTGGTGGCTTATGAAAGATTTCGAGTTTTCTTAGAAGGTTACCACTCAAAAATGAAGTAAGCCGATGAGAAACACTTCCCGTTGTAGGATGAGATGCTTTGTGGTGTTTTCTTGACTGGTTACCACCCAAAAATGAAGTACTGGGATGAGAAACACTTCTCGTAGTAGGATAAGATGCTTTCTGGTGTTTCCTCGAATGTTTACCACCCATAAATGAAGTACTCAGACATGAAGCACTTAAATTGGTATACTTCGCTTCTTCGTGGTGGTTTCCTGTAAGGTTTGAAGTTCTCTTGAAAGATTACCACCCATAAATGAAGTTCTCTGATCAGGAACACTTCTCGTAGCAGGATAAGATGTTTTGTGGTGTTTTCTTGAATGTTACCACCAAAATGAAGTACTTATATCAGAAACTCTTCTCATAGTAGGCTATGATGCTATGTTGTGTTTTTGGAATGTTTACCACCCATAAATTAAGTACTCAGATGAGAAACACTTCTCTTACCATGATAAGATGCTTTGTAGTGTTTTCTTGAATGTTTAACACCCAGAAATGAAGTACTCAAACATGAAACACTTAGATTGGCATTCTACGCTTCTTCGTGGTGGTTTCGTGAAATGTTTGGAGTTTTCTTGAAAGGTTACCACCCATAAATGAAGTACACGGATCAGAAACACTTCTAGTAGCAGGATAAGATGCTTTGTGGTGTTTTCTTGAATGTTTACCACCCATAAATGATGTACTCAGACATGAAGCACTTAAATTGTTATTCTACGCTTATTCGTGGTGGTTTCCTGTAAGGTTTGAAGTTCTCTTGAAAGGTTACAACCCATAAATGAAGTACACTGATCAGAAACACTTCTCGTAGTAGGATAAGATGCTTTGTAGTGTTTTCTTGAATGTTACCACCAAAATGAAGTACTTATATCGGAAACTCCTCTCATAGTAGGCTATGATGCTTTGTTGTGTTTTTTTTGAATGTTTACCACCCATAAATGAATTACTAAGATCAGAAACACTTCTTTTTTCTTGATAAGATGCGTTGTAGTGTTTTCCTGGATGTTTAACACCCATAAATGAAGTACACGAACATGAAACACTTAGATTGGCATTCTATTCTTCTTCGTTGTGGTTTCCTGAAAGGTTTAGAGTTTTCTTGAAAATGTTACCACCCATAAATGAAGTACTCATATCAAAAACACTTGTCGTAGCAGGATAACATGCTGTGGTGTTTTCTTGATGTTTGCCACCCATAAATGAAGTAATCAAACATGAAGCACTTAGAGATGTATTCTATGCTTCTTCGAGGTGGCTTCATGGAAGATTTAGAGTTTTCATAGAAGGTTACCACTCATAAATGAAGTAATCAGATCAGAAACACTTCCCGTAGTAGGATAAAATGTTTTTGCGGTGTTTTCAAGAAATGTTAGCACGCATAAATGAAGTACTCGAAGAAGAAACACTTCCCGTAGTAGGATGAGATGCTTTGTGGTATTTTCTTGAAGGATTACCACCAAAAAATGAAGTACTCGGATGAGAAACACTTCTCATAGCTTGATAAGATGCTTTATGGTGTTTTCTTGAATGTTTAATACCCATAAATGAAGTAGTCGAACATGAAACACTTACATTGGCATTCTATGCTTCTTCGTTGTGGTTTCCTGAAAGGTTTGGAGTTTTCTTGAAAGGTTGCCACCCAAAAATGAAGTAATCAAACCTGAAGTACTTAGAGTTGTATTCTTTGCTTCTTCGTGGTGGCTTCATGGAAGATTAAGAGTTTTCTTAGAAGGTTAGCACTCAAAAATGAAGTGAGCCGATGAGAAACACATCCCGTAGTAGGATGAGATGCTTTCTGATGCTTTCTTGAATGGTTACCACCCATAAATGAAGTGCCCAGGCATGATACACTTAGATTGGTATTATGTGCTTCTCCATTGTGGTTTCCTGAAAGGTTTGGAGTTTTTTCTTCAAAGGTTACCACCCATAAATGAAGTACACGGATCAGAAACACTTCTAGTAGCAGGATAAGATGCTCTGTGGTGTTTTCTTGATCGTTTACCACCCATAAATGAAGTACTCAGACATGAAGCACTTAAATTGGTATTCTACGCTTCTTCGTGGTGTTTTTCGGTAAGGTTTGAAGTTCTCTTGAAAGGTTACCACCCATAAATGAAGCACTCTGATCACAAAACACTTCTCGTAGCAGGATAAGATGCTTTGTGTTGTTTTCTTGAATGTTACCACCAAAATGAAGTACTTATATCAGAAACTCTTCTCATAGTAGTCTATGATGCTTTGTTGTGTTTTTTTGAATGTTTACCACCCATAAATGAAGTACTCAGATAGGAAACACTTCTCGTAGCATGATAATGTGCTTTGTAGTGTTTTCTTGAAAGTTTAACACCCATAAGTACTCGAACATGAAAAACTTAGATTGGCATTCTACGCTTCTTCGTGGTGGTTTCCTGAAAGGTTTGAAGTTTTTTTTGAAATGTTACCACCCATGAATGTAGTATTCGGATCAAAAACATTTCTCGTAGCAGGATAAGATGCTATGATGTTTTCTTGACGTTTGCCACCCATAAATGAAGTAATCAAACATGAAGCACTTATAGTTGTATTCTATGCTTCTTCGTGGTGGCTTATGAAAGATTTCGAGTTTTCTTAGAAGGTTACCACTCAAAAATGAAGTAAGCCGATGAGAAACACTTCCCGTTGTAGGATGAGATGCTTTGTGGTGTTTTCTTGACTGGTTACCACCCAAAAATGAAGTACTGGGATGAGAAACACTTCTCGTAGTAGGATAAGATGCTTTCTGGTGTTTCCTCGAATGTTTACCACCCATAAATGAAGTACTCAGACATGAAGCACTTAAATTGGTATACTTCGCTTCTTCGTGGTGGTTTCCTGTAAGGTTTGAAGTTCTCTTGAAAGATTACCACCCATAAATGAAGTTCTCTGATCAGGAACACTTCTCGTAGCAGGATAAGATGTTTTGTGGTGTTTTCTTGAATGTTACCACCAAAATGAAGTACTTATATCAGAAACTCTTCTCATAGTAGGCTATGATGCTATGTTGTGTTTTTGGAATGTTTACCACCCATAAATTAAGTACTCAGATGAGAAACACTTCTCTTACCATGATAAGATGCTTTGTAGTGTTTTCTTGAATGTTTAACACCCAGAAATGAAGTACTCAAACATGAAACACTTAGATTGGCATTCTACGCTTCTTCGTGGTGGTTTCGTGAAATGTTTGGAGTTTTCTTGAAAGGTTACCACCCATAAATGAAGTACACGGATCAGAAACACTTCTAGTAGCAGGATAAGATGCTTTGTGGTGTTTTCTTGAATGTTTACCACCCATAAATGATGTACTCAGACATGAAGCACTTAAATTGTTATTCTACGCTTATTCGTGGTGGTTTCCTGTAAGGTTTGAAGTTCTCTTGAAAGGTTACAACCCATAAATGAAGTACACTGATCAGAAACACTTCTCGTAGTAGGATAAGATGCTTTGTAGTGTTTTCTTGAATGTTACCACCAAAATGAAGTACTTATATCGGAAACTCCTCTCATAGTAGGCTATGATGCTTTGTTGTGTTTTTTTGAATGTTTACCACCCATAAATGAATTACTAAGATCAGAAACACTTCTTTTTTCTTGATAAGATGCGTTGTAGTGTTTTCCTGGATGTTTAACACCCATAAATGAAGTACACGAACATGAAACACTTAGATTGGCATTCTATTCTTCTTCGTTGTGGTTTCCTGAAAGGTTTAGAGTTTTCTTGAAAATGTTACCACCCATAAATGAAGTACTCATATCAAAAACACTTGTCGTAGCAGGATAACATGCTGTGGTGTTTTCTTGATGTTTGCCACCCATAAATGAAGTAATCAAACATGAAGCACTTAGAGATGTATTCTATGCTTCTTCGAGGTGGCTTCATGGAAGATTTAGAGTTTTCATAGAAGGTTACCACTCATAAATGAAGTAATCAGATCAGAAACACTTCCCGTAGTAGGATAAAATGTTTTTGCGGTGTTTTCAAGAAATGTTAGCACGCATAAATGAAGTACTCGAAGAAGAAACACTTCCCGTAGTAGGATGAGATGCTTTGTGGTATTTTCTTGAAGGATTACCACCAAAAAATGAAGTACTCGGATGAGAAACACTTCTCATAGCTTGATAAGATGCTTTATGGTGTTTTCTTGAATGTTTAATACCCATAAATGAAGTAGTCGAACATGAAACACTTACATTGGCATTCTATGCTTCTTCGTTGTGGTTTCCTGAAAGGTTTGGAGTTTTCTTGAAAGGTTGCCACCCAAAAATGAAGTAATCAAACCTGAAGTACTTAGAGTTGTATTCTTTGCTTCTTCGTGGTGGCTTCATGGAAGATTAAGAGTTTTCTTAGAAGGTTAGCACTCAAAAATGAAGTGAGCCGATGAGAAACACATCCCGTAGTAGGATGAGATGCTTTCTGATGCTTTCTTGAATGGTTACCACCCATAAATGAAGTGCCCAGGCATGATACACTTAGATTGGTATTATGTGCTTCTCCATTGTGGTTTCCTGAAAGGTTTGGAGTTTTTTCTTCAAAGGTTACCACCCATAAATGAAGTACACGGATCAGAAACACTTCTAGTAGCAGGATAAGATGCTCTGTGGTGTTTTCTTGATTGTTTACCACCCATAAATGAAGTACTCAGACATGAAGCACTTAAATTGGTATTCTACGCTTCTTCGTGGTGTTTTTCGGTAAGGTTTGAAGTTCTCTTGAAAGGTTACCACCCATAAATGAAGCACTCTGATCACAAAACACTTCTCGTAGCAGGATAAGATGCTTTGTGTTGTTTTCTTGAATGTTACCACCAAAATGAAGTACTTATATCAGAAACTCTTCTCATAGTAGTCTATGATGCTTTGTTGTGTTTTTTTGAATGTTTACCACCCATAAATGAAGTACTCAGATAGGAAACACTTCTCGTAGCATGATAATGTGCTTTGTAGTGTTTTCTTGAAAGTTTAACACCCATAAGTACTCGAACATGAAAAACTTAGATTGGCATTCTACGCTTCTTCGTGGTGGTTTCCTGAAAGGTTTGAAGTTTTTTTTGAAATGTTACCACCCATGAATGTAGTATTCGGATCAAAAACATTTCTCGTAGCAGGATAAGATGCTATGATGTTTTCTTGACGTTTGCCACCCATAAATGAAGTAATCAAACATGAAGCACTTATAGTTGTATTCTATGCTTCTTCGTGGTGGCTTATGAAAGATTTCGAGTTTTCTTAGAAGGTTACCACTCAAAAATGAAGTAAGCCGATGAGAAACACTTCCCGTTGTAGGATGAGATGCTTTGTGGTGTTTTCTTGACTGGTTACCACCCAAAAATGAAGTACTGGGATGAGAAACACTTCTCGTAGTAGGATAAGATGCTTTCTGGTGTTTCCTCGAATGTTTACCACCCATAAATGAAGTACTCAGACATGAAGCACTTAAATTGGTATACTTCGCTTCTTCGTGGTGGTTTCCTGTAAGGTTTGAAGTTCTCTTGAAAGATTACCACCCATAAATGAAGTTCTCTGATCAGGAACACTTCTCGTAGCAGGATAAGATGTTTTGTGGTGTTTTCTTGAATGTTACCACCAAAATGAAGTACTTATATCAGAAACTCTTCTCATAGTAGGCTATGATGCTATGTTGTGTTTTTGGAATGTTTACCACCCATAAATTAAGTACTCAGATGAGAAACACTTCTCTTACCATGATAAGATGCTTTGTAGTGTTTTCTTGAATGTTTAACACCCAGAAATGAAGTACTCAAACATGAAACACTTAGATTGGCATTCTACGCTTCTTCGTGGTGGTTTCGTGAAATGTTTGGAGTTTTCTTGAAAGGTTACCACCCATAAATGAAGTACACGGATCAGAAACACTTCTAGTAGCAGGATAAGATGCTTTGTGGTGTTTTCTTGAATGTTTACCACCCATAAATGATGTACTCAGACATGAAGCACTTAAATTGTTATTCTACGCTTATTCGTGGTGGTTTCCTGTAAGGTTTGAAGTTCTCTTGAAAGGTTACAACCCATAAATGAAGTACACTGATCAGAAACACTTCTCGTAGTAGGATAAGATGCTTTGTAGTGTTTTCTTGAATGTTACCACCAAAATGAAGTACTTATATCGGAAACTCCTCTCATAGTAGGCTATGATGCTTTGTTGTGTTTTTTTGAATGTTTACCACCCATAAATGAATTACTAAGATCAGAAACACTTCTTTTTTCTTGATAAGATGCGTTGTAGTGTTTTCCTGGATGTTTAACACCCATAAATGAAGTACACGAACATGAAACACTTAGATTGGCATTCTATTCTTCTTCGTTGTGGTTTCCTGAAAGGTTTAGAGTTTTCTTGAAAATGTTACCACCCATAAATGAAGTACTCATATCAAAAACACTTGTCGTAGCAGGATAACATGCTGTGGTGTTTTCTTGATGTTTGCCACCCATAAATGAAGTAATCAAACATGAAGCACTTAGAGATGTATTCTATGCTTCTTCGAGGTGGCTTCATGGAAGATTTAGAGTTTTCATAGAAGGTTACCACTCATAAATGAAGTAATCAGATCAGAAACACTTCCCGTAGTAGGATAAAATGTTTTTGCGGTGTTTTCAAGAAATGTTAGCACGCATAAATGAAGTACTCGAAGAAGAAACACTTCCCGTAGTAGGATGAGATGCTTTGTGGTATTTTCTTGAAGGATTACCACCAAAAAATGAAGTACTCGGATGAGAAACACTTCTCATAGCTTGATAAGATGCTTTATGGTGTTTTCTTGAATGTTTAATACCCATAAATGAAGTAGTCGAACATGAAACACTTACATTGGCATTCTATGCTTCTTCGTTGTGGTTTCCTGAAAGGTTTGGAGTTTTCTTGAAAGGTTGCCACCCAAAAATGAAGTAATCAAACCTGAAGTACTTAGAGTTGTATTATTTGCTTCTTCGTGGTGGCTTCATGGAAGATTAAGAGTTTTCTTAGAAGGTTAGCACTCAAAAATGAAGTGAGCCGATGAGAAACACATCCCGTAGTAGGATGAGATGCTTTCTGATGCTTTCTTGAATGGTTACCACCCATAAATGAAGTGCCCAGGCATGATACACTTAGATTGGTATTATGTGCTTCTCCATTGTGGTTTCCTGAAAGGTTTGGAGTTTTTTCTTCAAAGGTTACCACCCATAAATGAAGTACACGGATCAGAAACACTTCTAGTAGCAGGATAAGATGCTCTGTGGTGTTTTCTTGATCGTTTACCACCCATAAATGAAGTACTCAGACATGAAGCACTTAAATTGGTATTCTACGCTTCTTCGTGGTGTTTTTCGGTAAGGTTTGAAGTTCTCTTGAAAGGTTACCACCCATAAATGAAGCACTCTGATCACAAAACACTTCTCGTAGCAGGATAAGATGCTTTGTGTTGTTTTCTTGAATGTTACCACCAAAATGAAGTACTTATATCAGAAACTCTTCTCATAGTAGTCTATGATGCTTTGTTGTGTTTTTTTGAATGTTTACCACCCATAAATGAAGTACTCAGATAGGAAACACTTCTCGTAGCATGATAATGTGCTTTGTAGTGTTTTCTTGAAAGTTTAACACCCATAAGTACTCGAACATGAAAAACTTAGATTGGCATTCTACGCTTCTTCGTGGTGGTTTCCTGAAAGGTTTGAAGTTTTTTTTGAAATGTTACCACCCATGAATGTAGTATTCGGATCAAAAACATTTCTCGTAGCAGGATAAGATGCTATGATGTTTTCTTGACGTTTGCCACCCATAAATGAAGTAATCAAACATGAAGCACTTATAGTTGTATTCTATGCTTCTTCGTGGTGGCTTATGAAAGATTTCGAGTTTTCTTAGAAGGTTACCACTCAAAAATGAAGTAAGCCGATGAGAAACACTTCCCGTTGTAGGATGAGATGCTTTGTGGTGTTTTCTTGACTGGTTACCACCCAAAAATGAAGTACTGGGATGAGAAACACTTCTCGTAGTAGGATAAGATGCTTTCTGGTGTTTCCTCGAATGTTTACCACCCATAAATGAAGTACTCAGACATGAAGCACTTAAATTGGTATACTTCGCTTCTTCGTGGTGGTTTCCTGTAAGGTTTGAAGTTCTCTTGAAAGATTACCACCCATAAATGAAGTTCTCTGATCAGGAACACTTCTCGTAGCAGGATAAGATGTTTTGTGGTGTTTTCTTGAATGTTACCACCAAAATGAAGTACTTATATCAGAAACTCTTCTCATAGTAGGCTATGATGCTATGTTGTGTTTTTGGAATGTTTACCACCCATAAATTAAGTACTCAGATGAGAAACACTTCTCTTACCATGATAAGATGCTTTGTAGTGTTTTCTTGAATGTTTAACACCCAGAAATGAAGTACTCAAACATGAAACACTTAGATTGGCATTCTACGCTTCTTCGTGGTGGTTTCGTGAAATGTTTGGAGTTTTCTTGAAAGGTTACCACCCATAAATGAAGTACACGGATCAGAAACACTTCTAGTAGCAGGATAAGATGCTTTGTGGTGTTTTCTTGAATGTTTACCACCCATAAATGATGTACTCAGACATGAAGCACTTAAATTGTTATTCTACGCTTATTCGTGGTGGTTTCCTGTAAGGTTTGAAGTTCTCTTGAAAGGTTACAACCCATAAATGAAGTACACTGATCAGAAACACTTCTCGTAGTAGGATAAGATGCTTTGTAGTGTTTTCTTGAATGTTACCACCAAAATGAAGTACTTATATCGGAAACTCCTCTCATAGTAGGCTATGATGCTTTGTTGTGTTTTTTTGAATGTTTACCACCCATAAATGAATTACTAAGATCAGAAACACTTCTTTTTTCTTGATAAGATGCGTTGTAGTGTTTTCCTGGATGTTTAACACCCATAAATGAAGTACACGAACATGAAACACTTAGATTGGCATTCTATTCTTCTTCGTTGTGGTTTCCTGAAAGGTTTAGAGTTTTCTTGAAAATGTTACCACCCATAAATGAAGTACTCATATCAAAAACACTTGTCGTAGCAGGATAACATGCTGTGGTGTTTTCTTGATGTTTGCCACCCATAAATGAAGTAATCAAACATGAAGCACTTAGAGATGTATTCTATGCTTCTTCGAGGTGGCTTCATGGAAGATTTAGAGTTTTCATAGAAGGTTACCACTCATAAATGAAGTAATCAGATCAGAAACACTTCCCGTAGTAGGATAAAATGTTTTTGCGGTGTTTTCAAGAAATGTTAGCACGCATAAATGAAGTACTCGAAGAAGAAACACTTCCCGTAGTAGGATGAGATGCTTTGTGGTATTTTCTTGAAGGATTACCACCAAAAAATGAAGTACTCGGATGAGAAACACTTCTCATAGCTTGATAAGATGCTTTATGGTGTTTTCTTGAATGTTTAATACCCATAAATGAAGTAGTCGAACATGAAACACTTACATTGGCATTCTATGCTTCTTCGTTGTGGTTTCCTGAAAGGTTTGGAGTTTTCTTGAAAGGTTGCCACCCAAAAATGAAGTAATCAAACCTGAAGTACTCAGAGTTGTATTCTTTGCTTCTTCGTGGTGGCTTCATGGAAGATTAAGAGTTTTCTTAGAAGGTTAGCACTCAAAAATGAAGTGAGCCGATGAGAAACACATCCCGTAGTAGGATGAGATGCTTTCTGATGCTTTCTTGAATGGTTACCACCCATAAATGAAGTGCCCAGGCATGATACACTTAGATTGGTATTATGTGCTTCTCCATTGTGGTTTCCTGAAAGGTTTGGAGTTTTTTCTTCAAAGGTTACCACCCATAAATGAAGTACACGGATCAGAAACACTTCTAGTAGCAGGATAAGATGCTCTGTGGTGTTTTCTTGATCGTTTACCACCCATAAATGAAGTACTCAGACATGAAGCACTTAAATTGGTATTCTACGCTTCTTCGTGGTGTTTTTCGGTAAGGTTTGAAGTTCTCTTGAAAGGTTACCACCCATAAATGAAGCACTCTGATCACAAAACACTTCTCGTAGCAGGATAAGATGCTTTGTGTTGTTTTCTTGAATGTTACCACCAAAATGAAGTACTTATATCAGAAACTCTTCTCATAGTAGTCTATGATGCTTTGTTGTGTTTTTTTGAATGTTTACCACCCATAAATGAAGTACTCAGATAGGAAACACTTCTCGTAGCATGATAATGTGCTTTGTAGTGTTTTCTTGAAAGTTTAACACCCATAAGTACTCGAACATGAAAAACTTAGATTGGCATTCTACGCTTCTTCGTGGTGGTTTCCTGAAAGGTTTGAAGTTTTTTTTGAAATGTTACCACCCATGAATGTAGTATTCGGATCAAAAACATTTCTCGTAGCAGGATAAGATGCTATGATGTTTTCTTGACGTTTGCCACCCATAAATGAAGTAATCAAACATGAAGCACTTATAGTTGTATTCTATGCTTCTTCGTGGTGGCTTATGAAAGATTTCGAGTTTTCTTAGAAGGTTACCACTCAAAAATGAAGTAAGCCGATGAGAAACACTTCCCGTTGTAGGATGAGATGCTTTGTGGTGTTTTCTTGACTGGTTACCACCCAAAAATGAAGTACTGGGATGAGAAACACTTCTCGTAGTAGGATAAGATGCTTTCTGGTGTTTCCTCGAATGTTTACCACCCATAAATGAAGTACTCAGACATGAAGCACTTAAATTGGTATACTTCGCTTCTTCGTGGTGGTTTCCTGTAAGGTTTGAAGTTCTCTTGAAAGATTACCACCCATAAATGAAGTTCTCTGATCAGGAACACTTCTCGTAGCAGGATAAGATGTTTTGTGGTGTTTTCTTGAATGTTACCACCAAAATGAAGTACTTATATCAGAAACTCTTCTCATAGTAGGCTATGATGCTATGTTGTGTTTTTGGAATGTTTACCACCCATAAATTAAGTACTCAGATGAGAAACACTTCTCTTACCATGATAAGATGCTTTGTAGTGTTTTCTTGAATGTTTAACACCCAGAAATGAAGTACTCAAACATGAAACACTTAGATTGGCATTCTACGCTTCTTCGTGGTGGTTTCGTGAAATGTTTGGAGTTTTCTTGAAAGGTTACCACCCATAAATGAAGTACACGGATCAGAAACACTTCTAGTAGCAGGATAAGATGCTTTGTGGTGTTTTCTTGAATGTTTACCACCCATAAATGATGTACTCAGACATGAAGCACTTAAATTGTTATTCTACGCTTATTCGTGGTGGTTTCCTGTAAGGTTTGAAGTTCTCTTGAAAGGTTACAACCCATAAATGAAGTACACTGATCAGAAACACTTCTCGTAGTAGGATAAGATGCTTTGTAGTGTTTTCTTGAATGTTACCACCAAAATGAAGTACTTATATCAGAAACTCCTCTCATAGTAGGCTATGATGCTTTGTTGTGTTTTTTTGAATGTTTACCACCCATAAATGAATTACTAAGATCAGAAACACTTCTTTTTTCTTGATAAGATGCGTTGTAGTGTTTTCCTGGATGTTTAACACCCATAAATGAAGTACACGAACATGAAACACTTAGATTGGCATTCTATTCTTCTTCGTTGTGGTTTCCTGAAAGGTTTAGAGTTTTCTTGAAAATGTTACCACCCATAAATGAAGTACTCATATCAAAAACACTTGTCGTAGCAGGATAACATGCTGTGGTGTTTTCTTGATGTTTGCCACCCATAAATGAAGTAATCAAACATGAAGCACTTAGAGATGTATTCTATGCTTCTTCGAGGTGGCTTCATGGAAGATTTAGAGTTTTCATAGAAGGTTACCACTCATAAATGAAGTAATCAGATCAGAAACACTTCCCGTAGTAGGATAAAATGTTTTTGCGGTGTTTTCAAGAAATGTTAGCACGCATAAATGAAGTACTCGAAGAAGAAACACTTCCCGTAGTAGGATGAGATGCTTTGTGGTATTTTCTTGAAGGATTACCACCAAAAAATGAAGTACTCGGATGAGAAACACTTCTCATAGCTTGATAAGATGCTTTATGGTGTTTTCTTGAATGTTTAATACCCATAAATGAAGTAGTCGAACATGAAACACTTACATTGGCATTCTATGCTTCTTCGTTGTGGTTTCCTGAAAGGTTTGGAGTTTTCTTGAAAGGTTGCCACCCAAAAATGAAGTAATCAAACCTGAAGTACTCAGAGTTGTATTCTTTGCTTCTTCGTGGTGGCTTCATGGAAGATTAAGAGTTTTCTTAGAAGGTTAGCACTCAAAAATGAAGTGAGCCGATGAGAAACACATCCCGTAGTAGGATGAGATGCTTTCTGATGCTTTCTTGAATGGTTACCACCCATAAATGAAGTGCCCAGGCATGATACACTTAGATTGGTATTATGTGCTTCTCCATTGTGGTTTCCTGAAAGGTTTGGAGTTTTTTCTTCAAAGGTTACCACCCATAAATGAAGTACACGGATCAGAAACACTTCTAGTAGCAGGATAAGATGCTCTGTGGTGTTTTCTTGATCGTTTACCACCCATAAATGAAGTACTCAGACATGAAGCACTTAAATTGGTATTCTACGCTTCTTCGTGGTGTTTTTCGGTAAGGTTTGAAGTTCTCTTGAAAGGTTACCACCCATAAATGAAGCACTCTGATCACAAAACACTTCTCGTAGCAGGATAAGATGCTTTGTGTTGTTTTCTTGAATGTTACCACCAAAATGAAGTACTTATATCAGAAACTCTTCTCATAGTAGTCTATGATGCTTTGTTGTGTTTTTTTGAATGTTTACCACCCATAAATGAAGTACTCAGATAGGAAACACTTCTCGTAGCATGATAATGTGCTTTGTAGTGTTTTCTTGAAAGTTTAACACCCATAAGTACTCGAACATGAAAAACTTAGATTGGCATTCTACGCTTCTTCGTGGTGGTTTCCTGAAAGGTTTGAAGTTTTTTTTGAAATGTTACCACCCATGAATGTAGTATTCGGATCAAAAACATTTCTCGTAGCAGGATAAGATGCTATGATGTTTTCTTGACGTTTGCCACCCATAAATGAAGTAATCAAACATGAAGCACTTATAGTTGTATTCTATGCTTCTTCGTGGTGGCTTATGAAAGATTTCGAGTTTTCTTAGAAGGTTACCACTCAAAAATGAAGTAAGCCGATGAGAAACACTTCCCGTTGTAGGATGAGATGCTTTGTGGTGTTTTCTTGACTGGTTACCACCCAAAAATGAAGTACTGGGATGAGAAACACTTCTCGTAGTAGGATAAGATGCTTTCTGGTGTTTCCTCGAATGTTTACCACCCATAAATGAAGTACTCAGACATGAAGCACTTAAATTGGTATACTTCGCTTCTTCGTGGTGGTTTCCTGTAAGGTTTGAAGTTCTCTTGAAAGATTACCACCCATAAATGAAGTTCTCTGATCAGGAACACTTCTCGTAGCAGGATAAGATGTTTTGTGGTGTTTTCTTGAATGTTACCACCAAAATGAAGTACTTATATCAGAAACTCTTCTCATAGTAGGCTATGATGCTATGTTGTGTTTTTGGAATGTTTACCACCCATAAATTAAGTACTCAGATGAGAAACACTTCTCTTACCATGATAAGATGCTTTGTAGTGTTTTCTTGAATGTTTAACACCCAGAAATGAAGTACTCAAACATGAAACACTTAGATTGGCATTCTACGCTTCTTCGTGGTGGTTTCGTGAAATGTTTGGAGTTTTCTTGAAAGGTTACCACCCATAAATGAAGTACACGGATCAGAAACACTTCTAGTAGCAGGATAAGATGCTTTGTGGTGTTTTCTTGAATGTTTACCACCCATAAATGATGTACTCAGACATGAAGCACTTAAATTGTTATTCTACGCTTATTCGTGGTGGTTTCCTGTAAGGTTTGAAGTTCTCTTGAAAGGTTACAACCCATAAATGAAGTACACTGATCAGAAACACTTCTCGTAGTAGGATAAGATGCTTTGTAGTGTTTTCTTGAATGTTACCACCAAAATGAAGTACTTATATCAGAAACTCCTCTCATAGTAGGCTATGATGCTTTGTTGTGTTTTTTTGAATGTTTACCACCCATAAATGAATTACTAAGATCAGAAACACTTCTTTTTTCTTGATAAGATGCGTTGTAGTGTTTTCCTGGATGTTTAACACCCATAAATGAAGTACACGAACATGAAACACTTAGATTGGCATTCTATTCTTCTTCGTTGTGGTTTCCTGAAAGGTTTAGAGTTTTCTTGAAAATGTTACCACCCATAAATGAAGTACTCATATCAAAAACACTTGTCGTAGCAGGATAACATGCTGTGGTGTTTTCTTGATGTTTGCCACCCATAAATGAAGTAATCAAACATGAAGCACTTAGAGATGTATTCTATGCTTCTTCGAGGTGGCTTCATGGAAGATTTAGAGTTTTCATAGAAGGTTACCACTCATAAATGAAGTAATCAGATCAGAAACACTTCCCGTAGTAGGATAAAATGTTTTTGCGGTGTTTTCAAGAAATGTTAGCACGCATAAATGAAGTACTCGAAGAAGAAACACTTCCCGTAGTAGGATGAGATGCTTTGTGGTATTTTCTTGAAGGATTACCACCAAAAAATGAAGTACTCGGATGAGAAACACTTCTCATAGCTTGATAAGATGCTTTATGGTGTTTTCTTGAATGTTTAATACCCATAAATGAAGTAGTCGAACATGAAACACTTACATTGGCATTCTATGCTTCTTCGTTGTGGTTTCCTGAAAGGTTTGGAGTTTTCTTGAAAGGTTGCCACCCAAAAATGAAGTAATCAAACCTGAAGTACTTAGAGTTGTATTCTTTGCTTCTTCGTGGTGGCTTCATGGAAGATTAAGAGTTTTCTTAGAAGGTTAGCACTCAAAAATGAAGTGAGCCGATGAGAAACACATCCCGTAGTAGGATGAGATGCTTTCTGATGCTTTCTTGAATGGTTACCACCCATAAATGAAGTGCCCAGGCATGATACACTTAGATTGGTATTATGTGCTTCTCCATTGTGGTTTCCTGAAAGGTTTGGAGTTTTTTCTTCAAAGGTTACCACCCATAAATGAAGTACACGGATCAGAAACACTTCTAGTAGCAGGATAAGATGCTCTGTGGTGTTTTCTTGATCGTTTACCACCCATAAATGAAGTACTCAGACATGAAGCACTTAAATTGGTATTCTACGCTTCTTCGTGGTGTTTTTCGGTAAGGTTTGAAGTTCTCTTGAAAGGTTACCACCCATAAATGAAGCACTCTGATCACAAAACACTTCTCGTAGCAGGATAAGATGCTTTGTGTTGTTTTCTTGAATGTTACCACCAAAATGAAGTACTTATATCAGAAACTCTTCTCATAGTAGTCTATGATGCTTTGTTGTGTTTTTTTGAATGTTTACCACCCATAAATGAAGTACTCAGATAGGAAACACTTCTCGTAGCATGATAATGTGCTTTGTAGTGTTTTCTTGAAAGTTTAACACCCATAAGTACTCGAACATGAAAAACTTAGATTGGCATTCTACGCTTCTTCGTGGTGGTTTCCTGAAAGGTTTGAAGTTTTTTTTGAAATGTTACCACCCATGAATGTAGTATTCGGATCAAAAACATTTCTCGTAGCAGGATAAGATGCTATGATGTTTTCTTGACGTTTGCCACCCATAAATGAAGTAATCAAACATGAAGCACTTATAGTTGTATTCTATGCTTCTTCGTGGTGGCTTATGAAAGATTTCGAGTTTTCTTAGAAGGTTACCACTCAAAAATGAAGTAAGCCGATGAGAAACACTTCCCGTTGTAGGATGAGATGCTTTGTGGTGTTTTCTTGACTGGTTACCACCCAAAAATGAAGTACTGGGATGAGAAACACTTCTCGTAGTAGGATAAGATGCTTTCTGGTGTTTCCTCGAATGTTTACCACCCATAAATGAAGTACTCAGACATGAAGCACTTAAATTGGTATACTTCGCTTCTTCGTGGTGGTTTCCTGTAAGGTTTGAAGTTCTCTTGAAAGATTACCACCCATAAATGAAGTTCTCTGATCAGGAACACTTCTCGTAGCAGGATAAGATGTTTTGTGGTGTTTTCTTGAATGTTACCACCAAAATGAAGTACTTATATCAGAAACTCTTCTCATAGTAGGCTATGATGCTATGTTGTGTTTTTGGAATGTTTACCACCCATAAATTAAGTACTCAGATGAGAAACACTTCTCTTACCATGATAAGATGCTTTGTAGTGTTTTCTTGAATGTTTAACACCCAGAAATGAAGTACTCAAACATGAAACACTTAGATTGGCATTCTACGCTTCTTCGTGGTGGTTTCGTGAAATGTTTGGAGTTTTCTTGAAAGGTTACCACCCATAAATGAAGTACACGGATCAGAAACACTTCTAGTAGCAGGATAAGATGCTTTGTGGTGTTTTCTTGAATGTTTACCACCCATAAATGATGTACTCAGACATGAAGCACTTAAATTGTTATTCTACGCTTATTCGTGGTGGTTTCCTGTAAGGTTTGAAGTTCTCTTGAAAGGTTACAACCCATAAATGAAGTACACTGATCAGAAACACTTCTCGTAGTAGGATAAGATGCTTTGTAGTGTTTTCTTGAATGTTACCACCAAAATGAAGTACTTATATCGGAAACTCCTCTCATAGTAGGCTATGATGCTTTGTTGTGTTTTTTTTGAATGTTTACCACCCATAAATGAATTACTAAGATCAGAAACACTTCTTTTTTCTTGATAAGATGCGTTGTAGTGTTTTCCTGGATGTTTAACACCCATAAATGAAGTACACGAACATGAAACACTTAGATTGGCATTCTATTCTTCTTCGTTGTGGTTTCCTGAAAGGTTTAGAGTTTTCTTGAAAATGTTACCACCCATAAATGAAGTACTCATATCAAAAACACTTGTCGTAGCAGGATAACATGCTGTGGTGTTTTCTTGATGTTTGCCACCCATAAATGAAGTAATCAAACATGAAGCACTTAGAGATGTATTCTATGCTTCTTCGAGGTGGCTTCATGGAAGATTTAGAGTTTTCATAGAAGGTTACCACTCATAAATGAAGTAATCAGATCAGAAACACTTCCCGTAGTAGGATAAAATGTTTTTGCGGTGTTTTCAAGAAATGTTAGCACGCATAAATGAAGTACTCGAAGAAGAAACACTTCCCGTAGTAGGATGAGATGCTTTGTGGTATTTTCTTGAAGGATTACCACCAAAAAATGAAGTACTCGGATGAGAAACACTTCTCATAGCTTGATAAGATGCTTTATGGTGTTTTCTTGAATGTTTAATACCCATAAATGAAGTAGTCGAACATGAAACACTTACATTGGCATTCTATGCTTCTTCGTTGTGGTTTCCTGAAAGGTTTGGAGTTTTCTTGAAAGGTTGCCACCCAAAAATGAAGTAATCAAACCTGAAGTACTTAGAGTTGTATTCTTTGCTTCTTCGTGGTGGCTTCATGGAAGATTAAGAGTTTTCTTAGAAGGTTAGCACTCAAAAATGAAGTGAGCCGATGAGAAACACATCCCGTAGTAGGATGAGATGCTTTCTGATGCTTTCTTGAATGGTTACCACCCATAAATGAAGTGCCCAGGCATGATACACTTAGATTGGTATTATGTGCTTCTCCATTGTGGTTTCCTGAAAGGTTTGGAGTTTTTTCTTCAAAGGTTACCACCCATAAATGAAGTACACGGATCAGAAACACTTCTAGTAGCAGGATAAGATGCTCTGTGGTGTTTTCTTGATTGTTTACCACCCATAAATGAAGTACTCAGACATGAAGCACTTAAATTGGTATTCTACGCTTCTTCGTGGTGTTTTTCGGTAAGGTTTGAAGTTCTCTTGAAAGGTTACCACCCATAAATGAAGCACTCTGATCACAAAACACTTCTCGTAGCAGGATAAGATGCTTTGTGTTGTTTTCTTGAATGTTACCACCAAAATGAAGTACTTATATCAGAAACTCTTCTCATAGTAGTCTATGATGCTTTGTTGTGTTTTTTTGAATGTTTACCACCCATAAATGAAGTACTCAGATAGGAAACACTTCTCGTAGCATGATAATGTGCTTTGTAGTGTTTTCTTGAAAGTTTAACACCCATAAGTACTCGAACATGAAAAACTTAGATTGGCATTCTACGCTTCTTCGTGGTGGTTTCCTGAAAGGTTTGAAGTTTTTTTTGAAATGTTACCACCCATGAATGTAGTATTCGGATCAAAAACATTTCTCGTAGCAGGATAAGATGCTATGATGTTTTCTTGACGTTTGCCACCCATAAATGAAGTAATCAAACATGAAGCACTTATAGTTGTATTCTATGCTTCTTCGTGGTGGCTTATGAAAGATTTCGAGTTTTCTTAGAAGGTTACCACTCAAAAATGAAGTAAGCCGATGAGAAACACTTCCCGTTGTAGGATGAGATGCTTTGTGGTGTTTTCTTGACTGGTTACCACCCAAAAATGAAGTACTGGGATGAGAAACACTTCTCGTAGTAGGATAAGATGCTTTCTGGTGTTTCCTCGAATGTTTACCACCCATAAATGAAGTACTCAGACATGAAGCACTTAAATTGGTATACTTCGCTTCTTCGTGGTGGTTTCCTGTAAGGTTTGAAGTTCTCTTGAAAGATTACCACCCATAAATGAAGTTCTCTGATCAGGAACACTTCTCGTAGCAGGATAAGATGTTTTGTGGTGTTTTCTTGAATGTTACCACCAAAATGAAGTACTTATATCAGAAACTCTTCTCATAGTAGGCTATGATGCTATGTTGTGTTTTTGGAATGTTTACCACCCATAAATTAAGTACTCAGATGAGAAACACTTCTCTTACCATGATAAGATGCTTTGTAGTGTTTTCTTGAATGTTTAACACCCAGAAATGAAGTACTCAAACATGAAACACTTAGATTGGCATTCTACGCTTCTTCGTGGTGGTTTCGTGAAATGTTTGGAGTTTTCTTGAAAGGTTACCACCCATAAATGAAGTACACGGATCAGAAACACTTCTAGTAGCAGGATAAGATGCTTTGTGGTGTTTTCTTGAATGTTTACCACCCATAAATGATGTACTCAGACATGAAGCACTTAAATTGTTATTCTACGCTTATTCGTGGTGGTTTCCTGTAAGGTTTGAAGTTCTCTTGAAAGGTTACAACCCATAAATGAAGTACACTGATCAGAAACACTTCTCGTAGTAGGATAAGATGCTTTGTAGTGTTTTCTTGAATGTTACCACCAAAATGAAGTACTTATATCAGAAACTCCTCTCATAGTAGGCTATGATGCTTTGTTGTGTTTTTTTGAATGTTTACCACCCATAAATGAATTACTAAGATCAGAAACACTTCTTTTTTCTTGATAAGATGCGTTGTAGTGTTTTCCTGGATGTTTAACACCCATAAATGAAGTACACGAACATGAAACACTTAGATTGGCATTCTATTCTTCTTCGTTGTGGTTTCCTGAAAGGTTTAGAGTTTTCTTGAAAATGTTACCACCCATAAATGAAGTACTCATATCAAAAACACTTGTCGTAGCAGGATAACATGCTGTGGTGTTTTCTTGATGTTTGCCACCCATAAATGAAGTAATCAAACATGAAGCACTTAGAGATGTATTCTATGCTTCTTCGAGGTGGCTTCATGGAAGATTTAGAGTTTTCATAGAAGGTTACCACTCATAAATGAAGTAATCAGATCAGAAACACTTCCCGTAGTAGGATAAAATGTTTTTGCGGTGTTTTCAAGAAATGTTAGCACGCATAAATGAAGTACTCGAAGAAGAAACACTTCCCGTAGTAGGATGAGATGCTTTGTGGTATTTTCTTGAAGGATTACCACCAAAAAATGAAGTACTCGGATGAGAAACACTTCTCATAGCTTGATAAGATGCTTTATGGTGTTTTCTTGAATGTTTAATACCCATAAATGAAGTAGTCGAACATGAAACACTTACATTGGCATTCTATGCTTCTTCGTTGTGGTTTCCTGAAAGGTTTGGAGTTTTCTTGAAAGGTTGCCACCCAAAAATGAAGTAATCAAACCTGAAGTACTTAGAGTTGTATTCTTTGCTTCTTCGTGGTGGCTTCATGGAAGATTAAGAGTTTTCTTAGAAGGTTAGCACTCAAAAATGAAGTGAGCCGATGAGAAACACATCCCGTAGTAGGATGAGATGCTTTCTGATGCTTTCTTGAATGGTTACCACCCATAAATGAAGTGCCCAGGCATGATACACTTAGATTGGTATTATGTGCTTCTCCATTGTGGTTTCCTGAAAGGTTTGGAGTTTTTTCTTCAAAGGTTACCACCCATAAATGAAGTACACGGATCAGAAACACTTCTAGTAGCAGGATAAGATGCTCTGTGGTGTTTTCTTGATTGTTTACCACCCATAAATGAAGTACTCAGACATGAAGCACTTAAATTGGTATTCTACGCTTCTTCGTGGTGTTTTTCGGTAAGGTTTGAAGTTCTCTTGAAAGGTTACCACCCATAAATGAAGCACTCTGATCACAAAACACTTCTCGTAGCAGGATAAGATGCTTTGTGTTGTTTTCTTGAATGTTACCACCAAAATGAAGTACTTATATCAGAAACTCTTCTCATAGTAGTCTATGATGCTTTGTTGTGTTTTTTTGAATGTTTACCACCCATAAATGAAGTACTCAGATAGGAAACACTTCTCGTAGCATGATAATGTGCTTTGTAGTGTTTTCTTGAAAGTTTAACACCCATAAGTACTCGAACATGAAAAACTTAGATTGGCATTCTACGCTTCTTCGTGGTGGTTTCCTGAAAGGTTTGAAGTTTTTTTTGAAATGTTACCACCCATGAATGTAGTATTCGGATCAAAAACATTTCTCGTAGCAGGATAAGATGCTATGATGTTTTCTTGACGTTTGCCACCCATAAATGAAGTAATCAAACATGAAGCACTTATAGTTGTATTCTATGCTTCTTCGTGGTGGCTTATGAAAGATTTCGAGTTTTCTTAGAAGGTTACCACTCAAAAATGAAGTAAGCCGATGAGAAACACTTCCCGTTGTAGGATGAGATGCTTTGTGGTGTTTTCTTGACTGGTTACCACCCAAAAATGAAGTACTGGGATGAGAAACACTTCTCGTAGTAGGATAAGATGCTTTTTGGTGTTTCCTCGAATGTTTACCACCCATAAATGAAGTACTCAGACATGAAGCACTTAAATTGGTATACTTCGCTTCTTCGTGGTGGTTTCCTGTAAGGTTTGAAGTTCTCTTGAAAGATTACCACCCATAAATGAAGTTCTCTGATCAGGAACACTTCTCGTAGCAGGATAAGATGTTTTGTGGTGTTTTCTTGAATGTTACCACCAAAATGAAGTACTTATATCAGAAACTCTTCTCATAGTAGGCTATGATGCTATGTTGTGTTTTTGGAATGTTTACCACCCATAAATTAAGTACTCAGATGAGAAACACTTCTCTTACCATGATAAGATGCTTTGTAGTGTTTTCTTGAATGTTTAACACCCAGAAATGAAGTACTCAAACATGAAACACTTAGATTGGCATTCTACGCTTCTTCGTGGTGGTTTCGTGAAATGTTTGGAGTTTTCTTGAAAGGTTACCACCCATAAATGAAGTACACGGATCAGAAACACTTCTAGTAGCAGGATAAGATGCTTTGTGGTGTTTTCTTGAATGTTTACCACCCATAAATGATGTACTCAGACATGAAGCACTTAAATTGTTATTCTACGCTTATTCGTGGTGGTTTCCTGTAAGGTTTGAAGTTCTCTTGAAAGGTTACAACCCATAAATGAAGTACACTGATCAGAAACACTTCTCGTAGTAGGATAAGATGCTTTGTAGTGTTTTCTTGAATGTTACCACCAAAATGAAGTACTTATATCAGAAACTCCTCTCATAGTAGGCTATGATGCTTTGTTGTGTTTTTTTGAATGTTTACCACCCATAAATGAATTACTAAGATCAGAAACACTTCTTTTTTCTTGATAAGATGCGTTGTAGTGTTTTCCTGGATGTTTAACACCCATAAATGAAGTACACGAACATGAAACACTTAGATTGGCATTCTATTCTTCTTCGTTGTGGTTTCCTGAAAGGTTTAGAGTTTTCTTGAAAATGTTACCACCCATAAATGAAGTACTCATATCAAAAACACTTGTCGTAGCAGGATAACATGCTGTGGTGTTTTCTTGATGTTTGCCACCCATAAATGAAGTAATCAAACATGAAGCACTTAGAGATGTATTCTATGCTTCTTCGAGGTGGCTTCATGGAAGATTTAGAGTTTTCATAGAAGGTTACCACTCATAAATGAAGTAATCAGATCAGAAACACTTCCCGTAGTAGGATAAAATGTTTTTGCGGTGTTTTCAAGAAATGTTAGCACGCATAAATGAAGTACTCGAAGAAGAAACACTTCCCGTAGTAGGATGAGATGCTTTGTGGTATTTTCTTGAAGGATTACCACCAAAAAATGAAGTACTCGGATGAGAAACACTTCTCATAGCTTGATAAGATGCTTTATGGTGTTTTCTTGAATGTTTAATACCCATAAATGAAGTAGTCGAACATGAAACACTTACATTGGCATTCTATGCTTCTTCGTTGTGGTTTCCTGAAAGGTTTGGAGTTTTCTTGAAAGGTTGCCACCCAAAAATGAAGTAATCAAACCTGAAGTACTTAGAGTTGTATTCTTTGCTTCTTCGTGGTGGCTTCATGGAAGATTAAGAGTTTTCTTAGAAGGTTAGCACTCAAAAATGAAGTGAGCCGATGAGAAACACATCCCGTAGTAGGATGAGATGCTTTCTGATGCTTTCTTGAATGGTTACCACCCATAAATGAAGTGCCCAGGCATGATACACTTAGATTGGTATTATGTGCTTCTCCATTGTGGTTTCCTGAAAGGTTTGGAGTTTTTTCTTCAAAGGTTACCACCCATAAATGAAGTACACGGATCAGAAACACTTCTAGTAGCAGGATAAGATGCTCTGTGGTGTTTTCTTGATCGTTTACCACCCATAAATGAAGTACTCAGACATGAAGCACTTAAATTGGTATTCTACGCTTCTTCGTGGTGTTTTTCGGTAAGGTTTGAAGTTCTCTTGAAAGGTTACCACCCATAAATGAAGCACTCTGATCACAAAACACTTCTCGTAGCAGGATAAGATGCTTTGTGTTGTTTTCTTGAATGTTACCACCAAAATGAAGTACTTATATCAGAAACTCTTCTCATAGTAGTCTATGATGCTTTGTTGTGTTTTTTTGAATGTTTACCACCCATAAATGAAGTACTCAGATAGGAAACACTTCTCGTAGCATGATAATGTGCTTTGTAGTGTTTTCTTGAAAGTTTAACACCCATAAGTACTCGAACATGAAAAACTTAGATTGGCATTCTACGCTTCTTCGTGGTGGTTTCCTGAAAGGTTTGAAGTTTTTTTTGAAATGTTACCACCCATGAATGTAGTATTCGGATCAAAAACATTTCTCGTAGCAGGATAAGATGCTATGATGTTTTCTTGACGTTTGCCACCCATAAATGAAGTAATCAAACATGAAGCACTTATAGTTGTATTCTATGCTTCTTCGTGGTGGCTTATGAAAGATTTCGAGTTTTCTTAGAAGGTTACCACTCAAAAATGAAGTAAGCCGATGAGAAACACTTCCCGTTGTAGGATGAGATGCTTTGTGGTGTTTTCTTGACTGGTTACCACCCAAAAATGAAGTACTGGGATGAGAAACACTTCTCGTAGTAGGATAAGATGCTTTCTGGTGTTTCCTCGAATGTTTACCACCCATAAATGAAGTACTCAGACATGAAGCACTTAAATTGGTATACTTCGCTTCTTCGTGGTGGTTTCCTGTAAGGTTTGAAGTTCTCTTGAAAGATTACCACCCATAAATGAAGTTCTCTGATCAGGAACACTTCTCGTAGCAGGATAAGATGTTTTGTGGTGTTTTCTTGAATGTTACCACCAAAATGAAGTACTTATATCAGAAACTCTTCTCATAGTAGGCTATGATGCTATGTTGTGTTTTTGGAATGTTTACCACCCATAAATTAAGTACTCAGATGAGAAACACTTCTCTTACCATGATAAGATGCTTTGTAGTGTTTTCTTGAATGTTTAACACCCAGAAATGAAGTACTCAAACATGAAACACTTAGATTGGCATTCTACGCTTCTTCGTGGTGGTTTCGTGAAATGTTTGGAGTTTTCTTGAAAGGTTACCACCCATAAATGAAGTACACGGATCAGAAACACTTCTAGTAGCAGGATAAGATGCTTTGTGGTGTTTTCTTGAATGTTTACCACCCATAAATGATGTACTCAGACATGAAGCACTTAAATTGTTATTCTACGCTTATTCGTGGTGGTTTCCTGTAAGGTTTGAAGTTCTCTTGAAAGGTTACAACCCATAAATGAAGTACACTGATCAGAAACACTTCTCGTAGTAGGATAAGATGCTTTGTAGTGTTTTCTTGAATGTTACCACCAAAATGAAGTACTTATATCAGAAACTCCTCTCATAGTAGGCTATGATGCTTTGTTGTGTTTTTTTTGAATGTTTACCACCCATAAATGAATTACTAAGATCAGAAACACTTCTTTTTTCTTGATAAGATGCGTTGTAGTGTTTTCCTGGATGTTTAACACCCATAAATGAAGTACACGAACATGAAACACTTAGATTGGCATTCTATTCTTCTTCGTTGTGGTTTCCTGAAAGGTTTAGAGTTTTCTTGAAAATGTTACCACCCATAAATGAAGTACTCATATCAAAAACACTTGTCGTAGCAGGATAACATGCTGTGGTGTTTTCTTGATGTTTGCCACCCATAAATGAAGTAATCAAACATGAAGCACTTAGAGATGTATTCTATGCTTCTTCGAGGTGGCTTCATGGAAGATTTAGAGTTTTCATAGAAGGTTACCACTCATAAATGAAGTAATCAGATCAGAAACACTTCCCGTAGTAGGATAAAATGTTTTTGCGGTGTTTTCAAGAAATGTTAGCACGCATAAATGAAGTACTCGAAGAAGAAACACTTCCCGTAGTAGGATGAGATGCTTTGTGGTATTTTCTTGAAGGATTACCACCAAAAAATGAAGTACTCGGATGAGAAACACTTCTCATAGCTTGATAAGATGCTTTATGGTGTTTTCTTGAATGTTTAATACCCATAAATGAAGTAGTCGAACATGAAACACTTACATTGGCATTCTATGCTTCTTCGTTGTGGTTTCCTGAAAGGTTTGGAGTTTTCTTGAAAGGTTGCCACCCAAAAATGAAGTAATCAAACCTGAAGTACTTAGAGTTGTATTCTTTGCTTCTTCGTGGTGGCTTCATGGAAGATTAAGAGTTTTCTTAGAAGGTTAGCACTCAAAAATGAAGTGAGCCGATGAGAAACACATCCCGTAGTAGGATGAGATGCTTTCTGATGCTTTCTTGAATGGTTACCACCCATAAATGAAGTGCCCAGGCATGATACACTTAGATTGGTATTATGTGCTTCTCCATTGTGGTTTCCTGAAAGGTTTGGAGTTTTTTCTTCAAAGGTTACCACCCATAAATGAAGTACACGGATCAGAAACACTTCTAGTAGCAGGATAAGATGCTCTGTGGTGTTTTCTTGATTGTTTACCACCCATAAATGAAGTACTCAGACATGAAGCACTTAAATTGGTATTCTACGCTTCTTCGTGGTGTTTTTCGGTAAGGTTTGAAGTTCTCTTGAAAGGTTACCACCCATAAATGAAGCACTCTGATCACAAAACACTTCTCGTAGCAGGATAAGATGCTTTGTGTTGTTTTCTTGAATGTTACCACCAAAATGAAGTACTTATATCAGAAACTCTTCTCATAGTAGTCTATGATGCTTTGTTGTGTTTTTTTGAATGTTTACCACCCATAAATGAAGTACTCAGATAGGAAACACTTCTCGTAGCATGATAATGTGCTTTGTAGTGTTTTCTTGAAAGTTTAACACCCATAAGTACTCGAACATGAAAAACTTAGATTGGCATTCTACGCTTCTTCGTGGTGGTTTCCTGAAAGGTTTGAAGTTTTTTTTGAAATGTTACCACCCATGAATGTAGTATTCGGATCAAAAACATTTCTCGTAGCAGGATAAGATGCTATGATGTTTTCTTGACGTTTGCCACCCATAAATGAAGTAATCAAACATGAAGCACTTATAGTTGTATTCTATGCTTCTTCGTGGTGGCTTATGAAAGATTTCGAGTTTTCTTAGAAGGTTACCACTCAAAAATGAAGTAAGCCGATGAGAAACACTTCCCGTTGTAGGATGAGATGCTTTGTGGTGTTTTCTTGACTGGTTACCACCCAAAAATGAAGTACTGGGATGAGAAACACTTCTCGTAGTAGGATAAGATGCTTTCTGGTGTTTCCTCGAATGTTTACCACCCATAAATGAAGTACTCAGACATGAAGCACTTAAATTGGTATACTTCGCTTCTTCGTGGTGGTTTCCTGTAAGGTTTGAAGTTCTCTTGAAAGATTACCACCCATAAATGAAGTTCTCTGATCAGGAACACTTCTCGTAGCAGGATAAGATGTTTTGTGGTGTTTTCTTGAATGTTACCACCAAAATGAAGTACTTATATCAGAAACTCTTCTCATAGTAGGCTATGATGCTATGTTGTGTTTTTGGAATGTTTACCACCCATAAATTAAGTACTCAGATGAGAAACACTTCTCTTACCATGATAAGATGCTTTGTAGTGTTTTCTTGAATGTTTAACACCCAGAAATGAAGTACTCAAACATGAAACACTTAGATTGGCATTCTACGCTTCTTCGTGGTGGTTTCGTGAAATGTTTGGAGTTTTCTTGAAAGGTTACCACCCATAAATGAAGTACACGGATCAGAAACACTTCTAGTAGCAGGATAAGATGCTTTGTGGTGTTTTCTTGAATGTTTACCACCCATAAATGATGTACTCAGACATGAAGCACTTAAATTGTTATTCTACGCTTATTCGTGGTGGTTTCCTGTAAGGTTTGAAGTTCTCTTGAAAGGTTACAACCCATAAATGAAGTACACTGATCAGAAACACTTCTCGTAGTAGGATAAGATGCTTTGTAGTGTTTTCTTGAATGTTACCACCAAAATGAAGTACTTATATCAGAAACTCCTCTCATAGTAGGCTATGATGCTTTGTTGTGTTTTTTTGAATGTTTACCACCCATAAATGAATTACTAAGATCAGAAACACTTCTTTTTTCTTGATAAGATGCGTTGTAGTGTTTTCCTGGATGTTTAACACCCATAAATGAAGTACACGAACATGAAACACTTAGATTGGCATTCTATTCTTCTTCGTTGTGGTTTCCTGAAAGGTTTAGAGTTTTCTTGAAAATGTTACCACCCATAAATGAAGTACTCATATCAAAAACACTTGTCGTAGCAGGATAACATGCTGTGGTGTTTTCTTGATGTTTGCCACCCATAAATGAAGTAATCAAACATGAAGCACTTAGAGATGTATTCTATGCTTCTTCGAGGTGGCTTCATGGAAGATTTAGAGTTTTCATAGAAGGTTACCACTCATAAATGAAGTAATCAGATCAGAAACACTTCCCGTAGTAGGATAAAATGTTTTTGCGGTGTTTTCAAGAAATGTTAGCACGCATAAATGAAGTACTCGAAGAAGAAACACTTCCCGTAGTAGGATGAGATGCTTTGTGGTATTTTCTTGAAGGATTACCACCAAAAAATGAAGTACTCGGATGAGAAACACTTCTCATAGCTTGATAAGATGCTTTATGGTGTTTTCTTGAATGTTTAATACCCATAAATGAAGTAGTCGAACATGAAACACTTACATTGGCATTCTATGCTTCTTCGTTGTGGTTTCCTGAAAGGTTTGGAGTTTTCTTGAAAGGTTGCCACCCAAAAATGAAGTAATCAAACCTGAAGTACTTAGAGTTGTATTCTTTGCTTCTTCGTGGTGGCTTCATGGAAGATTAAGAGTTTTCTTAGAAGGTTAGCACTCAAAAATGAAGTGAGCCGATGAGAAACACATCCCGTAGTAGGATGAGATGCTTTCTGATGCTTTCTTGAATGGTTACCACCCATAAATGAAGTGCCCAGGCATGATACACTTAGATTGGTATTATGTGCTTCTCCATTGTGGTTTCCTGAAAGGTTTGGAGTTTTTTCTTCAAAGGTTACCACCCATAAATGAAGTACACGGATCAGAAACACTTCTAGTAGCAGGATAAGATGCTCTGTGGTGTTTTCTTGATTGTTTACCACCCATAAATGAAGTACTCAGACATGAAGCACTTAAATTGGTATTCTACGCTTCTTCGTGGTGTTTTTCGGTAAGGTTTGAAGTTCTCTTGAAAGGTTACCACCCATAAATGAAGCACTCTGATCACAAAACACTTCTCGTAGCAGGATAAGATGCTTTGTGTTGTTTTCTTGAATGTTACCACCAAAATGAAGTACTTATATCAGAAACTCTTCTCATAGTAGTCTATGATGCTTTGTTGTGTTTTTTTGAATGTTTACCACCCATAAATGAAGTACTCAGATAGGAAACACTTCTCGTAGCATGATAATGTGCTTTGTAGTGTTTTCTTGAAAGTTTAACACCCATAAGTACTCGAACATGAAAAACTTAGATTGGCATTCTACGCTTCTTCGTGGTGGTTTCCTGAAAGGTTTGAAGTTTTTTTTGAAATGTTACCACCCATGAATGTAGTATTCGGATCAAAAACATTTCTCGTAGCAGGATAAGATGCTATGATGTTTTCTTGACGTTTGCCACCCATAAATGAAGTAATCAAACATGAAGCACTTATAGTTGTATTCTATGCTTCTTCGTGGTGGCTTATGAAAGATTTCGAGTTTTCTTAGAAGGTTACCACTCAAAAATGAAGTAAGCCGATGAGAAACACTTCCCGTTGTAGGATGAGATGCTTTGTGGTGTTTTCTTGACTGGTTACCACCCAAAAATGAAGTACTGGGATGAGAAACACTTCTCGTAGTAGGATAAGATGCTTTCTGGTGTTTCCTCGAATGTTTACCACCCATAAATGAAGTACTCAGACATGAAGCACTTAAATTGGTATACTTCGCTTCTTCGTGGTGGTTTCCTGTAAGGTTTGAAGTTCTCTTGAAAGATTACCACCCATAAATGAAGTTCTCTGATCAGGAACACTTCTCGTAGCAGGATAAGATGTTTTGTGGTGTTTTCTTGAATGTTACCACCAAAATGAAGTACTTATATCAGAAACTCTTCTCATAGTAGGCTATGATGCTATGTTGTGTTTTTGGAATGTTTACCACCCATAAATTAAGTACTCAGATGAGAAACACTTCTCTTACCATGATAAGATGCTTTGTAGTGTTTTCTTGAATGTTTAACACCCAGAAATGAAGTACTCAAACATGAAACACTTAGATTGGCATTCTACGCTTCTTCGTGGTGGTTTCGTGAAATGTTTGGAGTTTTCTTGAAAGGTTACCACCCATAAATGAAGTACACGGATCAGAAACACTTCTAGTAGCAAGATAAGATGCTTTGTGGTGTTTTCTTGAATGTTTACCACCCATAAATGATGTACTCAGACATGAAGCACTTAAATTGTTATTCTACGCTTATTCGTGGTGGTTTCCTGTAAGGTTTGAAGTTCTCTTGAAAGGTTACAACCCATAAATGAAGTACACTGATCAGAAACACTTCTCGTAGTAGGATAAGATGCTTTGTAGTGTTTTCTTGAATGTTACCACCAAAATGAAGTACTTATATCAGAAACTCCTCTCATAGTAGGCTATGATGCTTTGTTGTGTTTTTTTTGAATGTTTACCACCCATAAATGAATTACTAAGATCAGAAACACTTCTTTTTTCTTGATAAGATGCGTTGTAGTGTTTTCCTGGATGTTTAACACCCATAAATGAAGTACACGAACATGAAACACTTAGATTGGCATTCTATTCTTCTTCGTTGTGGTTTCCTGAAAGGTTTAGAGTTTTCTTGAAAATGTTACCACCCATAAATGAAGTACTCATATCAAAAACACTTGTCGTAGCAGAATAACATGCTGTGGTGTTTTCTTGATGTTTGCCACCCATAAATGAAGTAATCAAACATGAAGCACTTAGAGATGTATTCTATGCTTCTTCGAGGTGGCTTCATGGAAGATTTAGAGTTTTCATAGAAGGTTACCACTCATAAATGAAGTAATCAGATCAGAAACACTTCCCGTAGTAGGATAAAATGTTTTTGCGGTGTTTTCAAGAAATGTTAGCACGCATAAATGAAGTACTCGAAGAAGAAACACTTCCCGTAGTAGGATGAGATGCTTTGTGGTATTTTCTTGAAGGATTACCACCAAAAAATGAAGTACTCGGATGAGAAACACTTCTCATAGCTTGATAAGATGCTTTATGGTGTTTTCTTGAATGTTTAATACCCATAAATGAAGTAGTCGAACATGAAACACTTACATTGGCATTCTATGCTTCTTCGTTGTGGTTTCCTGAAAGGTTTGGAGTTTTCTTGAAAGGTTGCCACCCAAAAATGAAGTAATCAAACCTGAAGTACTTAGAGTTGTATTCTTTGCTTCTTCGTGGTGGCTTCATGGAAGATTAAGAGTTTTCTTAGAAGGTTAGCACTCAAAAATGAAGTGAGCCGATGAGAAACACATCCCGTAGTAGGATGAGATGCTTTCTGATGCTTTCTTGAATGGTTACCACCCATAAATGAAGTGCCCAGGCATGATACACTTAGATTGGTATTATGTGCTTCTCCATTGTGGTTTCCTGAAAGGTTTGGAGTTTTTTCTTCAAAGGTTACCACCCATAAATGAAGTACACGGATCAGAAACACTTCTAGTAGCAGGATAAGATGCTCTGTGGTGTTTTCTTGATTGTTTACCACCCATAAATGAAGTACTCAGACATGAAGCACTTAAATTGGTATTCTACGCTTCTTCGTGGTGTTTTTCGGTAAGGTTTGAAGTTCTCTTGAAAGGTTACCACCCATAAATGAAGCACTCTGATCACAAAACACTTCTCGTAGCAGGATAAGATGCTTTGTGTTGTTTTCTTGAATGTTACCACCAAAATGAAGTACTTATATCAGAAACTCTTCTCATAGTAGTCTATGATGCTTTGTTGTGTTTTTTTGAATGTTTACCACCCATAAATGAAGTACTCAGATAGGAAACACTTCTCGTAGCATGATAATGTGCTTTGTAGTGTTTTCTTGAAAGTTTAACACCCATAAGTACTCGAACATGAAAAACTTAGATTGGCATTCTACGCTTCTTCGTGGTGGTTTCCTGAAAGGTTTGAAGTTTTTTTTGAAATGTTACCACCCATGAATGTAGTATTCGGATCAAAAACATTTCTCGTAGCAGGATAAGATGCTATGATGTTTTCTTGACGTTTGCCACCCATAAATGAAGTAATCAAACATGAAGCACTTATAGTTGTATTCTATGCTTCTTCGTGGTGGCTTATGAAAGATTTCGAGTTTTCTTAGAAGGTTACCACTCAAAAATGAAGTAAGCCGATGAGAAACACTTCCCGTTGTAGGATGAGATGCTTTGTGGTGTTTTCTTGACTGGTTACCACCCAAAAATGAAGTACTGGGATGAGAAACACTTCTCGTAGTAGGATAAGATGCTTTCTGGTGTTTCCTCGAATGTTTACCACCCATAAATGAAGTACTCAGACATGAAGCACTTAAATTGGTATACTTCGCTTCTTCGTGGTGGTTTCCTGTAAGGTTTGAAGTTCTCTTGAAAGATTACCACCCATAAATGAAGTTCTCTGATCAGGAACACTTCTCGTAGCAGGATAAGATGTTTTGTGGTGTTTTCTTGAATGTTACCACCAAAATGAAGTACTTATATCAGAAACTCTTCTCATAGTAGGCTATGATGCTATGTTGTGTTTTTGGAATGTTTACCACCCATAAATTAAGTACTCAGATGAGAAACACTTCTCTTACCATGATAAGATGCTTTGTAGTGTTTTCTTGAATGTTTAACACCCAGAAATGAAGTACTCAAACATGAAACACTTAGATTGGCATTCTACGCTTCTTCGTGGTGGTTTCGTGAAATGTTTGGAGTTTTCTTGAAAGGTTACCACCCATAAATGAAGTACACGGATCAGAAACACTTCTAGTAGCAGGATAAGATGCTTTGTGGTGTTTTCTTGAATGTTTACCACCCATAAATGATGTACTCAGACATGAAGCACTTAAATTGTTATTCTACGCTTATTCGTGGTGGTTTCCTGTAAGGTTTGAAGTTCTCTTGAAAGGTTACAACCCATAAATGAAGTACACTGATCAGAAACACTTCTCGTAGTAGGATAAGATGCTTTGTAGTGTTTTCTTGAATGTTACCACCAAAATGAAGTACTTATATCAGAAACTCCTCTCATAGTAGGCTATGATGCTTTGTTGTGTTTTTTTGAATGTTTACCACCCATAAATGAATTACTAAGATCAGAAACACTTCTTTTTTCTTGATAAGATGCGTTGTAGTGTTTTCCTGGATGTTTAACACCCATAAATGAAGTACACGAACATGAAACACTTAGATTGGCATTCTATTCTTCTTCGTTGTGGTTTCCTGAAAGGTTTAGAGTTTTCTTGAAAATGTTACCACCCATAAATGAAGTACTCATATCAAAAACACTTGTCGTAGCAGGATAACATGCTGTGGTGTTTTCTTGATGTTTGCCACCCATAAATGAAGTAATCAAACATGAAGCACTTAGAGATGTATTCTATGCTTCTTCGAGGTGGCTTCATGGAAGATTTAGAGTTTTCATAGAAGGTTACCACTCATAAATGAAGTAATCAGATCAGAAACACTTCCCGTAGTAGGATAAAATGTTTTTGCGGTGTTTTCAAGAAATGTTAGCACGCATAAATGAAGTACTCGAAGAAGAAACACTTCCCGTAGTAGGATGAGATGCTTTGTGGTATTTTCTTGAAGGATTACCACCAAAAAATGAAGTACTCGGATGAGAAACACTTCTCATAGCTTGATAAGATGCTTTATGGTGTTTTCTTGAATGTTTAATACCCATAAATGAAGTAGTCGAACATGAAACACTTACATTGGCATTCTATGCTTCTTCGTTGTGGTTTCCTGAAAGGTTTGGAGTTTTCTTGAAAGGTTGCCACCCAAAAATGAAGTAATCAAACCTGAAGTACTTAGAGTTGTATTCTTTGCTTCTTCGTGGTGGCTTCATGGAAGATTAAGAGTTTTCTTAGAAGGTTAGCACTCAAAAATGAAGTGAGCCGATGAGAAACACATCCCGTAGTAGGATGAGATGCTTTCTGATGCTTTCTTGAATGGTTACCACCCATAAATGAAGTGCCCAGGCATGATACACTTAGATTGGTATTATGTGCTTCTCCATTGTGGTTTCCTGAAAGGTTTGGAGTTTTTTCTTCAAAGGTTACCACCCATAAATGAAGTACACGGATCAGAAACACTTCTAGTAGCAGGATAAGATGCTCTGTGGTGTTTTCTTGATTGTTTACCACCCATAAATGAAGTACTCAGACATGAAGCACTTAAATTGGTATTCTACGCTTCTTCGTGGTGTTTTTCGGTAAGGTTTGAAGTTCTCTTGAAAGGTTACCACCCATAAATGAAGCACTCTGATCACAAAACACTTCTCGTAGCAGGATAAGATGCTTTGTGTTGTTTTCTTGAATGTTACCACCAAAATGAAGTACTTATATCAGAAACTCTTCTCATAGTAGTCTATGATGCTTTGTTGTGTTTTTTTGAATGTTTACCACCCATAAATGAAGTACTCAGATAGGAAACACTTCTCGTAGCATGATAATGTGCTTTGTAGTGTTTTCTTGAAAGTTTAACACCCATAAGTACTCGAACATGAAAAACTTAGATTGGCATTCTACGCTTCTTCGTGGTGGTTTCCTGAAAGGTTTGAAGTTTTTTTTGAAATGTTACCACCCATGAATGTAGTATTCGGATCAAAAACATTTCTCGTAGCAGGATAAGATGCTATGATGTTTTCTTGACGTTTGCCACCCATAAATGAAGTAATCAAACATGAAGCACTTATAGTTGTATTCTATGCTTCTTCGTGGTGGCTTATGAAAGATTTCGAGTTTTCTTAGAAGGTTACCACTCAAAAATGAAGTAAGCCGATGAGAAACACTTCCCGTTGTAGGATGAGATGCTTTGTGGTGTTTTCTTGACTGGTTACCACCCAAAAATGAAGTACTGGGATGAGAAACACTTCTCGTAGTAGGATAAGATGCTTTCTGGTGTTTCCTCGAATGTTTACCACCCATAAATGAAGTACTCAGACATGAAGCACTTAAATTGGTATACTTCGCTTCTTCGTGGTGGTTTCCTGTAAGGTTTGAAGTTCTCTTGAAAGATTACCACCCATAAATGAAGTTCTCTGATCAGGAACACTTCTCGTAGCAGGATAAGATGTTTTGTGGTGTTTTCTTGAATGTTACCACCAAAATGAAGTACTTATATCAGAAACTCTTCTCATAGTAGGCTATGATGCTATGTTGTGTTTTTGGAATGTTTACCACCCATAAATTAAGTACTCAGATGAGAAACACTTCTCTTACCATGATAAGATGCTTTGTAGTGTTTTCTTGAATGTTTAACACCCAGAAATGAAGTACTCAAACATGAAACACTTAGATTGGCATTCTACGCTTCTTCGTGGTGGTTTCGTGAAATGTTTGGAGTTTTCTTGAAAGGTTACCACCCATAAATGAAGTACACGGATCAGAAACACTTCTAGTAGCAGGATAAGATGCTTTGTGGTGTTTTCTTGAATGTTTACCACCCATAAATGATGTACTCAGACATGAAGCACTTAAATTGTTATTCTACGCTTATTCGTGGTGGTTTCCTGTAAGGTTTGAAGTTCTCTTGAAAGGTTACAACCCATAAATGAAGTACACTGATCAGAAACACTTCTCGTAGTAGGATAAGATGCTTTGTAGTGTTTTCTTGAATGTTACCACCAAAATGAAGTACTTATATCAGAAACTCCTCTCATAGTAGGCTATGATGCTTTGTTGTGTTTTTTTTGAATGTTTACCACCCATAAATGAATTACTAAGATCAGAAACACTTCTTTTTTCTTGATAAGATGCGTTGTAGTGTTTTCCTGGATGTTTAACACCCATAAATGAAGTACACGAACATGAAACACTTAGATTGGCATTCTATTCTTCTTCGTTGTGGTTTCCTGAAAGGTTTAGAGTTTTCTTGAAAATGTTACCACCCATAAATGAAGTACTCATATCAAAAACACTTGTCGTAGCAGGATAACATGCTGTGGTGTTTTCTTGATGTTTGCCACCCATAAATGAAGTAATCAAACATGAAGCACTTAGAGATGTATTCTATGCTTCTTCGAGGTGGCTTCATGGAAGATTTAGAGTTTTCATAGAAGGTTACCACTCATAAATGAAGTAATCAGATCAGAAACACTTCCCGTAGTAGGATAAAATGTTTTTGCGGTGTTTTCAAGAAATGTTAGCACGCATAAATGAAGTACTCGAAGAAGAAACACTTCCCGTAGTAGGATGAGATGCTTTGTGGTATTTTCTTGAAGGATTACCACCAAAAAATGAAGTACTCGGATGAGAAACACTTCTCATAGCTTGATAAGATGCTTTATGGTGTTTTCTTGAATGTTTAATACCCATAAATGAAGTAGTCGAACATGAAACACTTACATTGGCATTCTATGCTTCTTCGTTGTGGTTTCCTGAAAGGTTTGGAGTTTTCTTGAAAGGTTGCCACCCAAAAATGAAGTAATCAAACCTGAAGTACTTAGAGTTGTATTCTTTGCTTCTTCGTGGTGGCTTCATGGAAGATTAAGAGTTTTCTTAGAAGGTTAGCACTCAAAAATGAAGTGAGCCGATGAGAAACACATCCCGTAGTAGGATGAGATGCTTTCTGATGCTTTCTTGAATGGTTACCACCCATAAATGAAGTGCCCAGGCATGATACACTTAGATTGGTATTATGTGCTTCTCCATTGTGGTTTCCTGAAAGGTTTGGAGTTTTTTCTTCAAAGGTTACCACCCATAAATGAAGTACACGGATCAGAAACACTTCTAGTAGCAGGATAAGATGCTCTGTGGTGTTTTCTTGATTGTTTACCACCCATAAATGAAGTACTCAGACATGAAGCACTTAAATTGGTATTCTACGCTTCTTCGTGGTGTTTTTCGGTAAGGTTTGAAGTTCTCTTGAAAGGTTACCACCCATAAATGAAGCACTCTGATCACAAAACACTTCTCGTAGCAGGATAAGATGCTTTGTGTTGTTTTCTTGAATGTTACCACCAAAATGAAGTACTTATATCAGAAACTCTTCTCATAGTAGTCTATGATGCTTTGTTGTGTTTTTTTGAATGTTTACCACCCATAAATGAAGTACTCAGATAGGAAACACTTCTCGTAGCATGATAATGTGCTTTGTAGTGTTTTCTTGAAAGTTTAACACCCATAAGTACTCGAACATGAAAAACTTAGATTGGCATTCTACGCTTCTTCGTGGTGGTTTCCTGAAAGGTTTGAAGTTTTTTTTGAAATGTTACCACCCATGAATGTAGTATTCGGATCAAAAACATTTCTCGTAGCAGGATAAGATGCTATGATGTTTTCTTGACGTTTGCCACCCATAAATGAAGTAATCAAACATGAAGCACTTATAGTTGTATTCTATGCTTCTTCGTGGTGGCTTATGAAAGATTTCGAGTTTTCTTAGAAGGTTACCACTCAAAAATGAAGTAAGCCGATGAGAAACACTTCCCGTTGTAGGATGAGATGCTTTGTGGTGTTTTCTTGACTGGTTACCACCCAAAAATGAAGTACTGGGATGAGAAACACTTCTCGTAGTAGGATAAGATGCTTTCTGGTGTTTCCTCGAATGTTTACCACCCATAAATGAAGTACTCAGACATGAAGCACTTAAATTGGTATACTTCGCTTCTTCGTGGTGGTTTCCTGTAAGGTTTGAAGTTCTCTTGAAAGATTACCACCCATAAATGAAGTTCTCTGATCAGGAACACTTCTCGTAGCAGGATAAGATGTTTTGTGGTGTTTTCTTGAATGTTACCACCAAAATGAAGTACTTATATCAGAAACTCTTCTCATAGTAGGCTATGATGCTATGTTGTGTTTTTGGAATGTTTACCACCCATAAATTAAGTACTCAGATGAGAAACACTTCTCTTACCATGATAAGATGCTTTGTAGTGTTTTCTTGAATGTTTAACACCCAGAAATGAAGTACTCAAACATGAAACACTTAGATTAGCATTCTACGCTTCTTCGTGGTGGTTTCGTGAAATGTTTGGAGTTTTCTTGAAAGGTTACCACCCATAAATGAAGTACACGGATCAGAAACACTTCTAGTAGCAGGATAAGATGCTTTGTGGTGTTTTCTTGAATGTTTACCACCCATAAATGATGTACTCAGACATGAAGCACTTAAATTGTTATTCTACGCTTATTCGTGGTGGTTTCCTGTAAGGTTTGAAGTTCTCTTGAAAGGTTACAACCCATAAATGAAGTACACTGATCAGAAACACTTCTCGTAGTAGGATAAGATGCTTTGTAGTGTTTTCTTGAATGTTACCACCAAAATGAAGTACTTATATCAGAAACTCCTCTCATAGTAGGCTATGATGCTTTGTTGTGTTTTTTTTGAATGTTTACCACCCATAAATGAATTACTAAGATCAGAAACACTTCTTTTTTCTTGATAAGATGCGTTGTAGTGTTTTCCTGGATGTTTAACACCCATAAATGAAGTACACGAACATGAAACACTTAGATTGGCATTCTATTCTTCTTCGTTGTGGTTTCCTGAAAGGTTTAGAGTTTTCTTGAAAATGTTACCACCCATAAATGAAGTACTCATATCAAAAACACTTGTCGTAGCAGGATAACATGCTGTGGTGTTTTCTTGATGTTTGCCACCCATAAATGAAGTAATCAAACATGAAGCACTTAGAGATGTATTCTATGCTTCTTCGAGGTGGCTTCATGGAAGATTTAGAGTTTTCATAGAAGGTTACCACTCATAAATGAAGTAATCAGATCAGAAACACTTCCCGTAGTAGGATAAAATGTTTTTGCGGTGTTTTCAAGAAATGTTAGCACGCATAAATGAAGTACTCGAAGAAGAAACACTTCCCGTAGTAGGATGAGATGCTTTGTGGTATTTTCTTGAAGGATTACCACCAAAAAATGAAGTACTCGGATGAGAAACACTTCTCATAGCTTGATAAGATGCTTTATGGTGTTTTCTTGAATGTTTAATACCCATAAATGAAGTAGTCGAACATGAAACACTTACATTGGCATTCTATGCTTCTTCGTTGTGGTTTCCTGAAAGGTTTGGAGTTTTCTTGAAAGGTTGCCACCCAAAAATGAAGTAATCAAACCTGAAGTACTTAGAGTTGTATTCTTTGCTTCTTCGTGGTGGCTTCATGGAAGATTAAGAGTTTTCTTAGAAGGTTAGCACTCAAAAATGAAGTGAGCCGATGAGAAACACATCCCGTAGTAGGATGAGATGCTTTCTGATGCTTTCTTGAATGGTTACCACCCATAAATGAAGTGCCCAGGCATGATACACTTAGATTGGTATTATGTGCTTCTCCATTGTGGTTTCCTGAAAGGTTTGGAGTTTTTTCTTCAAAGGTTACCACCCATAAATGAAGTACACGGATCAGAAACACTTCTAGTAGCAGGATAAGATGCTCTGTGGTGTTTTCTTGATCGTTTACCACCCATAAATGAAGTACTCAGACATGAAGCACTTAAATTGGTATTCTACGCTTCTTCGTGGTGTTTTTCGGTAAGGTTTGAAGTTCTCTTGAAAGGTTACCACCCATAAATGAAGCACTCTGATCACAAAACACTTCTCGTAGCAGGATAAGATGCTTTGTGTTGTTTTCTTGAATGTTACCACCAAAATGAAGTACTTATATCAGAAACTCTTCTCATAGTAGTCTATGATGCTTTGTTGTGTTTTTTTGAATGTTTACCACCCATAAATGAAGTACTCAGATAGGAAACACTTCTCGTAGCATGATAATGTGCTTTGTAGTGTTTTCTTGAAAGTTTAACACCCATAAGTACTCGAACATGAAAAACTTAGATTGGCATTCTACGCTTCTTCGTGGTGGTTTCCTGAAAGGTTTGAAGTTTTTTTTGAAATGTTACCACCCATGAATGTAGTATTCGGATCAAAAACATTTCTCGTAGCAGGATAAGATGCTATGATGTTTTCTTGACGTTTGCCACCCATAAATGAAGTAATCAAACATGAAGCACTTATAGTTGTATTCTATGCTTCTTCGTGGTGGCTTATGAAAGATTTCGAGTTTTCTTAGAAGGTTACCACTCAAAAATGAAGTAAGCCGATGAGAAACACTTCCCGTTGTAGGATGAGATGCTTTGTGGTGTTTTCTTGACTGGTTACCACCCAAAAATGAAGTACTGGGATGAGAAACACTTCTCGTAGTAGGATAAGATGCTTTCTGGTGTTTCCTCGAATGTTTACCACCCATAAATGAAGTACTCAGACATGAAGCACTTAAATTGGTATACTTCGCTTCTTCGTGGTGGTTTCCTGTAAGGTTTGAAGTTCTCTTGAAAGATTACCACCCATAAATGAAGTTCTCTGATCAGGAACACTTCTCGTAGCAGGATAAGATGTTTTGTGGTGTTTTCTTGAATGTTACCACCAAAATGAAGTACTTATATCAGAAACTCTTCTCATAGTAGGCTATGATGCTATGTTGTGTTTTTGGAATGTTTACCACCCATAAATTAAGTACTCAGATGAGAAACACTTCTCTTACCATGATAAGATGCTTTGTAGTGTTTTCTTGAATGTTTAACACCCAGAAATGAAGTACTCAAACATGAAACACTTAGATTGGCATTCTACGCTTCTTCGTGGTGGTTTCGTGAAATGTTTGGAGTTTTCTTGAAAGGTTACCACCCATAAATGAAGTACACGGATCAGAAACACTTCTAGTAGCAGGATAAGATGCTTTGTGGTGTTTTCTTGAATGTTTACCACCCATAAATGATGTACTCAGACATGAAGCACTTAAATTGTTATTCTACGCTTATTCGTGGTGGTTTCCTGTAAGGTTTGAAGTTCTCTTGAAAGGTTACAACCCATAAATGAAGTACACTGATCAGAAACACTTCTCGTAGTAGGATAAGATGCTTTGTAGTGTTTTCTTGAATGTTACCACCAAAATGAAGTACTTATATCAGAAACTCCTCTCATAGTAGGCTATGATGCTTTGTTGTGTTTTTTTGAATGTTTACCACCCATAAATGAATTACTAAGATCAGAAACACTTCTTTTTTCTTGATAAGATGCGTTGTAGTGTTTTCCTGGATGTTTAACACCCATAAATGAAGTACACGAACATGAAACACTTAGATTGGCATTCTATTCTTCTTCGTTGTGGTTTCCTGAAAGGTTTAGAGTTTTCTTGAAAATGTTACCACCCATAAATGAAGTACTCATATCAAAAACACTTGTCGTAGCAGGATAACATGCTGTGGTGTTTTCTTGATGTTTGCCACCCATAAATGAAGTAATCAAACATGAAGCACTTAGAGATGTATTCTATGCTTCTTCGAGGTGGCTTCATGGAAGATTTAGAGTTTTCATAGAAGGTTACCACTCATAAATGAAGTAATCAGATCAGAAACACTTCCCGTAGTAGGATAAAATGTTTTTGCGGTGTTTTCAAGAAATGTTAGCACGCATAAATGAAGTACTCGAAGAAGAAACACTTCCCGTAGTAGGATGAGATGCTTTGTGGTATTTTCTTGAAGGATTACCACCAAAAAATGAAGTACTCGGATGAGAAACACTTCTCATAGCTTGATAAGATGCTTTATGGTGTTTTCTTGAATGTTTAATACCCATAAATGAAGTAGTCGAACATGAAACACTTACATTGGCATTCTATGCTTCTTCGTTGTGGTTTCCTGAAAGGTTTGGAGTTTTCTTGAAAGGTTGCCACCCAAAAATGAAGTAATCAAACCTGAAGTACTTAGAGTTGTATTCTTTGCTTCTTCGTGGTGGCTTCATGGAAGATTAAGAGTTTTCTTAGAAGGTTAGCACTCAAAAATGAAGTGAGCCGATGAGAAACACATCCCGTAGTAGGATGAGATGCTTTCTGATGCTTTCTTGAATGGTTACCACCCATAAATGAAGTGCCCAGGCATGATACACTTAGATTGGTATTATGAGCTTCTCCATTGTGGTTTCCTGAAAGGTTTGGAGTTTTTTCTTCAAAGGTTACCACCCATAAATGAAGTACACGGATCAGAAACACTTCTAGTAGCAGGATAAGATGCTCTGTGGTGTTTTCTTGATCGTTTACCACCCATAAATGAAGTACTCAGACATGAAGCACTTAAATTGGTATTCTACGCTTCTTCGTGGTGTTTTTCGGTAAGGTTTGAAGTTCTCTTGAAAGGTTACCACCCATAAATGAAGCACTCTGATCACAAAACACTTCTCGTAGCAGGATAAGATGCTTTGTGTTGTTTTCTTGAATGTTACCACCAAAATGAAGTACTTATATCAGAAACTCTTCTCATAGTAGTCTATGATGCTTTGTTGTGTTTTTTTGAATGTTTACCACCCATAAATGAAGTACTCAGATAGGAAACACTTCTCGTAGCATGATAATGTGCTTTGTAGTGTTTTCTTGAAAGTTTAACACCCATAAGTACTCGAACATGAAAAACTTAGATTGGCATTCTACGCTTCTTCGTGGTGGTTTCCTGAAAGGTTTGAAGTTTTTTTTGAAATGTTACCACCCATGAATGTAGTATTCGGATCAAAAACATTTCTCGTAGCAGGATAAGATGCTATGATGTTTTCTTGACGTTTGCCACCCATAAATGAAGTAATCAAACATGAAGCACTTATAGTTGTATTCTATGCTTCTTCGTGGTGGCTTATGAAAGATTTCGAGTTTTCTTAGAAGGTTACCACTCAAAAATGAAGTAAGCCGATGAGAAACACTTCCCGTTGTAGGATGAGATGCTTTGTGGTGTTTTCTTGACTGGTTACCACCCAAAAATGAAGTACTGGGATGAGAAACACTTCTCGTAGTAGGATAAGATGCTTTCTGGTGTTTCCTCGAATGTTTACCACCCATAAATGAAGTACTCAGACATGAAGCACTTAAATTGGTATACTTCGCTTCTTCGTGGTGGTTTCCTGTAAGGTTTGAAGTTCTCTTGAAAGATTACCACCCATAAATGAAGTTCTCTGATCAGGAACACTTCTCGTAGCAGGATAAGATGTTTTGTGGTGTTTTCTTGAATGTTACCACCAAAATGAAGTACTTATATCAGAAACTCTTCTCATAGTAGGCTATGATGCTATGTTGTGTTTTTGGAATGTTTACCACCCATAAATTAAGTACTCAGATGAGAAACACTTCTCTTACCATGATAAGATGCTTTGTAGTGTTTTCTTGAATGTTTAACACCCAGAAATGAAGTACTCAAACATGAAACACTTAGATTGGCATTCTACGCTTCTTCGTGGTGGTTTCGTGAAATGTTTGGAGTTTTCTTGAAAGGTTACCACCCATAAATGAAGTACACGGATCAGAAACACTTCTAGTAGCAGGATAAGATGCTTTGTGGTGTTTTCTTGAATGTTTACCACCCATAAATGATGTACTCAGACATGAAGCACTTAAATTGTTATTCTACGCTTATTCGTGGTGGTTTCCTGTAAGGTTTGAAGTTCTCTTGAAAGGTTACAACCCATAAATGAAGTACACTGATCAGAAACACTTCTCGTAGTAGGATAAGATGCTTTGTAGTGTTTTCTTGAATGTTACCACCAAAATGAAGTACTTATATCAGAAACTCCTCTCATAGTAGGCTATGATGCTTTGTTGTGTTTTTTTTGAATGTTTACCACCCATAAATGAATTACTAAGATCAGAAACACTTCTTTTTTCTTGATAAGATGCGTTGTAGTGTTTTCCTGGATGTTTAACACCCATAAATGAAGTACACGAACATGAAACACTTAGATTGGCATTCTATTCTTCTTCGTTGTGGTTTCCTGAAAGGTTTAGAGTTTTCTTGAAAATGTTACCACCCATAAATGAAGTACTCATATCAAAAACACTTGTCGTAGCAGGATAACATGCTGTGGTGTTTTCTTGATGTTTGCCACCCATAAATGAAGTAATCAAACATGAAGCACTTAGAGATGTATTCTATGCTTCTTCGAGGTGGCTTCATGGAAGATTTAGAGTTTTCATAGAAGGTTACCACTCATAAATGAAGTAATCAGATCAGAAACACTTCCCGTAGTAGGATAAAATGTTTTTGCGGTGTTTTCAAGAAATGTTAGCACGCATAAATGAAGTACTCGAAGAAGAAACACTTCCCGTAGTAGGATGAGATGCTTTGTGGTATTTTCTTGAAGGATTACCACCAAAAAATGAAGTACTCGGATGAGAAACACTTCTCATAGCTTGATAAGATGCTTTATGGTGTTTTCTTGAATGTTTAATACCCATAAATGAAGTAGTCGAACATGAAACACTTACATTGGCATTCTATGCTTCTTCGTTGTGGTTTCCTGAAAGGTTTGGAGTTTTCTTGAAAGGTTGCCACCCAAAAATGAAGTAATCAAACCTGAAGTACTTAGAGTTGTATTCTTTGCTTCTTCGTGGTGGCTTCATGGAAGATTAAGAGTTTTCTTAGAAGGTTAGCACTCAAAAATGAAGTGAGCCGATGAGAAACACATCCCGTAGTAGGATGAGATGCTTTCTGATGCTTTCTTGAATGGTTACCACCCATAAATGAAGTGCCCAGGCATGATACACTTAGATTGGTATTATGTGCTTCTCCATTGTGGTTTCCTGAAAGGTTTGGAGTTTTTTCTTCAAAGGTTACCACCCATAAATGAAGTACACGGATCAGAAACACTTCTAGTAGCAGGATAAGATGCTCTGTGGTGTTTTCTTGATCGTTTACCACCCATAAATGAAGTACTCAGACATGAAGCACTTAAATTGGTATTCTACGCTTCTTCGTGGTGTTTTTCGGTAAGGTTTGAAGTTCTCTTGAAAGGTTACCACCCATAAATGAAGCACTCTGATCACAAAACACTTCTCGTAGCAGGATAAGATGCTTTGTGTTGTTTTCTTGAATGTTACCACCAAAATGAAGTACTTATATCAGAAACTCTTCTCATAGTAGTCTATGATGCTTTGTTGTGTTTTTTTGAATGTTTACCACCCATAAATGAAGTACTCAGATAGGAAACACTTCTCGTAGCATGATAATGTGCTTTGTAGTGTTTTCTTGAAAGTTTAACACCCATAAGTACTCGAACATGAAAAACTTAGATTGGCATTCTACGCTTCTTCGTGGTGGTTTCCTGAAAGGTTTGAAGTTTTTTTTGAAATGTTACCACCCATGAATGTAGTATTCGGATCAAAAACATTTCTCGTAGCAGGATAAGATGCTATGATGTTTTCTTGACGTTTGCCACCCATAAATGAAGTAATCAAACATGAAGCACTTATAGTTGTATTCTATGCTTCTTCGTGGTGGCTTATGAAAGATTTCGAGTTTTCTTAGAAGGTTACCACTCAAAAATGAAGTAAGCCGATGAGAAACACTTCCCGTTGTAGGATGAGATGCTTTGTGGTGTTTTCTTGACTGGTTACCACCCAAAAATGAAGTACTGGGATGAGAAACACTTCTCGTAGTAGGATAAGATGCTTTCTGGTGTTTCCTCGAATGTTTACCACCCATAAATGAAGTACTCAGACATGAAGCACTTAAATTGGTATACTTCGCTTCTTCGTGGTGGTTTCCTGTAAGGTTTGAAGTTCTCTTGAAAGATTACCACCCATAAATGAAGTTCTCTGATCAGGAACACTTCTCGTAGCAGGATAAGATGTTTTGTGGTGTTTTCTTGAATGTTACCACCAAAATGAAGTACTTATATCAGAAACTCTTCTCATAGTAGGCTATGATGCTATGTTGTGTTTTTGGAATGTTTACCACCCATAAATTAAGTACTCAGATGAGAAACACTTCTCTTACCATGATAAGATGCTTTGTAGTGTTTTCTTGAATGTTTAACACCCAGAAATGAAGTACTCAAACATGAAACACTTAGATTGGCATTCTACGCTTCTTCGTGGTGGTTTCGTGAAATGTTTGGAGTTTTCTTGAAAGGTTACCACCCATAAATGAAGTACACGGATCAGAAACACTTCTAGTAGCAGGATAAGATGCTTTGTGGTGTTTTCTTGAATGTTTACCACCCATAAATGATGTACTCAGACATGAAGCACTTAAATTGTTATTCTACGCTTATTCGTGGTGGTTTCCTGTAAGGTTTGAAGTTCTCTTGAAAGGTTACAACCCATAAATGAAGTACACTGATCAGAAACACTTCTCGTAGTAGGATAAGATGCTTTGTAGTGTTTTCTTGAATGTTACCACCAAAATGAAGTACTTATATCAGAAACTCCTCTCATAGTAGGCTATGATGCTTTGTTGTGTTTTTTTGAATGTTTACCACCCATAAATGAATTACTAAGATCAGAAACACTTCTTTTTTCTTGATAAGATGCGTTGTAGTGTTTTCCTGGATGTTTAACACCCATAAATGAAGTACACGAACATGAAACACTTAGATTGGCATTCTATTCTTCTTCGTTGTGGTTTCCTGAAAGGTTTAGAGTTTTCTTGAAAATGTTACCACCCATAAATGAAGTACTCATATCAAAAACACTTGTCGTAGCAGGATAACATGCTGTGGTGTTTTCTTGATGTTTGCCACCCATAAATGAAGTAATCAAACATGAAGCACTTAGAGATGTATTCTATGCTTCTTCGAGGTGGCTTCATGGAAGATTTAGAGTTTTCATAGAAGGTTACCACTCATAAATGAAGTAATCAGATCAGAAACACTTCCCGTAGTAGGATAAAATGTTTTTGCGGTGTTTTCAAGAAATGTTAGCACGCATAAATGAAGTACTCGAAGAAGAAACACTTCCCGTAGTAGGATGAGATGCTTTGTGGTATTTTCTTGAAGGATTACCACCAAAAAATGAAGTACTCGGATGAGAAACACTTCTCATAGCTTGATAAGATGCTTTATGGTGTTTTCTTGAATGTTTAATACCCATAAATGAAGTAGTCGAACATGAAACACTTACATTGGCATTCTATGCTTCTTCGTTGTGGTTTCCTGAAAGGTTTGGAGTTTTCTTGAAAGGTTGCCACCCAAAAATGAAGTAATCAAACCTGAAGTACTTAGAGTTGTATTCTTTGCTTCTTCGTGGTGGCTTCATGGAAGATTAAGAGTTTTCTTAGAAGGTTAGCACTCAAAAATGAAGTGAGCCGATGAGAAACACATCCCGTAGTAGGATGAGATGCTTTCTGATGCTTTCTTGAATGGTTACCACCCATAAATGAAGTGCCCAGGCATGATACACTTAGATTGGTATTATGAGCTTCTCCATTGTGGTTTCCTGAAAGGTTTGGAGTTTTTTCTTCAAAGGTTACCACCCATAAATGAAGTACACGGATCAGAAACACTTCTAGTAGCAGGATAAGATGCTCTGTGGTGTTTTCTTGATCGTTTACCACCCATAAATGAAGTACTCAGACATGAAGCACTTAAATTGGTATTCTACGCTTCTTCGTGGTGTTTTTCGGTAAGGTTTGAAGTTCTCTTGAAAGGTTACCACCCATAAATGAAGCACTCTGATCACAAAACACTTCTCGTAGCAGGATAAGATGCTTTGTGTTGTTTTCTTGAATGTTACCACCAAAATGAAGTACTTATATCAGAAACTCTTCTCATAGTAGTCTATGATGCTTTGTTGTGTTTTTTTGAATGTTTACCACCCATAAATGAAGTACTCAGATAGGAAACACTTCTCGTAGCATGATAATGTGCTTTGTAGTGTTTTCTTGAAAGTTTAACACCCATAAGTACTCGAACATGAAAAACTTAGATTGGCATTCTACGCTTCTTCGTGGTGGTTTCCTGAAAGGTTTGAAGTTTTTTTTGAAATGTTACCACCCATGAATGTAGTATTCGGATCAAAAACATTTCTCGTAGCAGGATAAGATGCTATGATGTTTTCTTGACGTTTGCCACCCATAAATGAAGTAATCAAACATGAAGCACTTATAGTTGTATTCTATGCTTCTTCGTGGTGGCTTATGAAAGATTTCGAGTTTTCTTAGAAGGTTACCACTCAAAAATGAAGTAAGCCGATGAGAAACACTTCCCGTTGTAGGATGAGATGCTTTGTGGTGTTTTCTTGACTGGTTACCACCCAAAAATGAAGTACTGGGATGAGAAACACTTCTCGTAGTAGGATAAGATGCTTTCTGGTGTTTCCTCGAATGTTTACCACCCATAAATGAAGTACTCAGACATGAAGCACTTAAATTGGTATACTTCGCTTCTTCGTGGTGGTTTCCTGTAAGGTTTGAAGTTCTCTTGAAAGATTACCACCCATAAATGAAGTTCTCTGATCAGGAACACTTCTCGTAGCAGGATAAGATGTTTTGTGGTGTTTTCTTGAATGTTACCACCAAAATGAAGTACTTATATCAGAAACTCTTCTCATAGTAGGCTATGATGCTATGTTGTGTTTTTGGAATGTTTACCACCCATAAATTAAGTACTCAGATGAGAAACACTTCTCTTACCATGATAAGATGCTTTGTAGTGTTTTCTTGAATGTTTAACACCCAGAAATGAAGTACTCAAACATGAAACACTTAGATTGGCATTCTACGCTTCTTCGTGGTGGTTTCGTGAAATGTTTGGAGTTTTCTTGAAAGGTTACCACCCATAAATGAAGTACACGGATCAGAAACACTTCTAGTAGCAGGATAAGATGCTTTGTGGTGTTTTCTTGAATGTTTACCACCCATAAATGATGTACTCAGACATGAAGCACTTAAATTGTTATTCTACGCTTATTCGTGGTGGTTTCCTGTAAGGTTTGAAGTTCTCTTGAAAGGTTACAACCCATAAATGAAGTACACTGATCAGAAACACTTCTCGTAGTAGGATAAGATGCTTTGTAGTGTTTTCTTGAATGTTACCACCAAAATGAAGTACTTATATCAGAAACTCCTCTCATAGTAGGCTATGATGCTTTGTTGTGTTTTTTTTGAATGTTTACCACCCATAAATGAATTACTAAGATCAGAAACACTTCTTTTTTCTTGATAAGATGCGTTGTAGTGTTTTCCTGGATGTTTAACACCCATAAATGAAGTACACGAACATGAAACACTTAGATTGGCATTCTATTCTTCTTCGTTGTGGTTTCCTGAAAGGTTTAGAGTTTTCTTGAAAATGTTACCACCCATAAATGAAGTACTCATATCAAAAACACTTGTCGTAGCAGGATAACATGCTGTGGTGTTTTCTTGATGTTTGCCACCCATAAATGAAGTAATCAAACATGAAGCACTTAGAGATGTATTCTATGCTTCTTCGAGGTGGCTTCATGGAAGATTTAGAGTTTTCATAGAAGGTTACCACTCATAAATGAAGTAATCAGATCAGAAACACTTCCCGTAGTAGGATAAAATGTTTTTGCGGTGTTTTCAAGAAATGTTAGCACGCATAAATGAAGTACTCGAAGAAGAAACACTTCCCGTAGTAGGATGAGATGCTTTGTGGTATTTTCTTGAAGGATTACCACCAAAAAATGAAGTACTCGGATGAGAAACACTTCTCATAGCTTGATAAGATGCTTTATGGTGTTTTCTTGAATGTTTAATACCCATAAATGAAGTAGTCGAACATGAAACACTTACATTGGCATTCTATGCTTCTTCGTTGTGGTTTCCTGAAAGGTTTGGAGTTTTCTTGAAAGGTTGCCACCCAAAAATGAAGTAATCAAACCTGAAGTACTTAGAGTTGTATTCTTTGCTTCTTCGTGGTGGCTTCATGGAAGATTAAGAGTTTTCTTAGAAGGTTAGCACTCAAAAATGAAGTGAGCCGATGAGAAACACATCCCGTAGTAGGATGAGATGCTTTCTGATGCTTTCTTGAATGGTTACCACCCATAAATGAAGTGCCCAGGCATGATACACTTAGATTGGTATTATGTGCTTCTCCATTGTGGTTTCCTGAAAGGTTTGGAGTTTTTTCTTCAAAGGTTACCACCCATAAATGAAGTACACGGATCAGAAACACTTCTAGTAGCAGGATAAGATGCTCTGTGGTGTTTTCTTGATTGTTTACCACCCATAAATGAAGTACTCAGACATGAAGCACTTAAATTGGTATTCTACGCTTCTTCGTGGTGTTTTTCGGTAAGGTTTGAAGTTCTCTTGAAAGGTTACCACCCATAAATGAAGCACTCTGATCACAAAACACTTCTCGTAGCAGGATAAGATGCTTTGTGTTGTTTTCTTGAATGTTACCACCAAAATGAAGTACTTATATCAGAAACTCTTCTCATAGTAGTCTATGATGCTTTGTTGTGTTTTTTTGAATGTTTACCACCCATAAATGAAGTACTCAGATAGGAAACACTTCTCGTAGCATGATAATGTGCTTTGTAGTGTTTTCTTGAAAGTTTAACACCCATAAGTACTCGAACATGAAAAACTTAGATTGGCATTCTACGCTTCTTCGTGGTGGTTTCCTGAAAGGTTTGAAGTTTTTTTTGAAATGTTACCACCCATGAATGTAGTATTCGGATCAAAAACATTTCTCGTAGCAGGATAAGATGCTATGATGTTTTCTTGACGTTTGCCACCCATAAATGAAGTAATCAAACATGAAGCACTTATAGTTGTATTCTATGCTTCTTCGTGGTGGCTTATGAAAGATTTCGAGTTTTCTTAGAAGGTTACCACTCAAAAATGAAGTAAGCCGATGAGAAACACTTCCCGTTGTAGGATGAGATGCTTTGTGGTGTTTTCTTGACTGGTTACCACCCAAAAATGAAGTACTGGGATGAGAAACACTTCTCGTAGTAGGATAAGATGCTTTCTGGTGTTTCCTCGAATGTTTACCACCCATAAATGAAGTACTCAGACATGAAGCACTTAAATTGGTATACTTCGCTTCTTCGTGGTGGTTTCCTGTAAGGTTTGAAGTTCTCTTGAAAGATTACCACCCATAAATGAAGTTCTCTGATCAGGAACACTTCTCGTAGCAGGATAAGATGTTTTGTGGTGTTTTCTTGAATGTTACCACCAAAATGAAGTACTTATATCAGAAACTCTTCTCATAGTAGGCTATGATGCTATGTTGTGTTTTTGGAATGTTTACCACCCATAAATTAAGTACTCAGATGAGAAACACTTCTCTTACCATGATAAGATGCTTTGTAGTGTTTTCTTGAATGTTTAACACCCAGAAATGAAGTACTCAAACATGAAACACTTAGATTGGCATTCTACGCTTCTTCGTGGTGGTTTCGTGAAATGTTTGGAGTTTTCTTGAAAGGTTACCACCCATAAATGAAGTACACGGATCAGAAACACTTCTAGTAGCAGGATAAGATGCTTTGTGGTGTTTTCTTGAATGTTTACCACCCATAAATGATGTACTCAGACATGAAGCACTTAAATTGTTATTCTACGCTTATTCGTGGTGGTTTCCTGTAAGGTTTGAAGTTCTCTTGAAAGGTTACAACCCATAAATGAAGTACACTGATCAGAAACACTTCTCGTAGTAGGATAAGATGCTTTGTAGTGTTTTCTTGAATGTTACCACCAAAATGAAGTACTTATATCAGAAACTCCTCTCATAGTAGGCTATGATGCTTTGTTGTGTTTTTTTGAATGTTTACCACCCATAAATGAATTACTAAGATCAGAAACACTTCTTTTTTCTTGATAAGATGCGTTGTAGTGTTTTCCTGGATGTTTAACACCCATAAATGAAGTACACGAACATGAAACACTTAGATTGGCATTCTATTCTTCTTCGTTGTGGTTTCCTGAAAGGTTTAGAGTTTTCTTGAAAATGTTACCACCCATAAATGAAGTACTCATATCAAAAACACTTGTCGTAGCAGGATAACATGCTGTGGTGTTTTCTTGATGTTTGCCACCCATAAATGAAGTAATCAAACATGAAGCACTTAGAGATGTATTCTATGCTTCTTCGAGGTGGCTTCATGGAAGATTTAGAGTTTTCATAGAAGGTTACCACTCATAAATGAAGTAATCAGATCAGAAACACTTCCCGTAGTAGGATAAAATGTTTTTGCGGTGTTTTCAAGAAATGTTAGCACGCATAAATGAAGTACTCGAAGAAGAAACACTTCCCGTAGTAGGATGAGATGCTTTGTGGTATTTTCTTGAAGGATTACCACCAAAAAATGAAGTACTCGGATGAGAAACACTTCTCATAGCTTGATAAGATGCTTTATGGTGTTTTCTTGAATGTTTAATACCCATAAATGAAGTAGTCGAACATGAAACACTTACATTGGCATTCTATGCTTCTTCGTTGTGGTTTCCTGAAAGGTTTGGAGTTTTCTTGAAAGGTTGCCACCCAAAAATGAAGTAATCAAACCTGAAGTACTTAGAGTTGTATTCTTTGCTTCTTCGTGGTGGCTTCATGGAAGATTAAGAGTTTTCTTAGAAGGTTAGCACTCAAAAATGAAGTGAGCCGATGAGAAACACATCCCGTAGTAGGATGAGATGCTTTCTGATGCTTTCTTGAATGGTTACCACCCATAAATGAAGTGCCCAGGCATGATACATTTAGATTGGTATTATGTGCTTCTCCATTGTGGTTTCCTGAAAGGTTTGGAGTTTTTTCTTCAAAGGTTACCACCCATAAATGAAGTACACGGATCAGAAACACTTCTAGTAGCAGGATAAGATGCTCTGTGGTGTTTTCTTGATCGTTTACCACCCATAAATGAAGTACTCAGACATGAAGCACTTAAATTGGTATTCTACGCTTCTTCGTGGTGTTTTTCGGTAAGGTTTGAAGTTCTCTTGAAAGGTTACCACCCATAAATGAAGCACTCTGATCACAAAACACTTCTCGTAGCAGGATAAGATGCTTTGTGTTGTTTTCTTGAATGTTACCACCAAAATGAAGTACTTATATCAGAAACTCTTCTCATAGTAGTCTATGATGCTTTGTTGTGTTTTTTTGAATGTTTACCACCCATAAATGAAGTACTCAGATAGGAAACACTTCTCGTAGCATGATAATGTGCTTTGTAGTGTTTTCTTGAAAGTTTAACACCCATAAGTACTCGAACATGAAAAACTTAGATTGGCATTCTACGCTTCTTCGTGGTGGTTTCCTGAAAGGTTTGAAGTTTTTTTTGAAATGTTACCACCCATGAATGTAGTATTCGGATCAAAAACATTTCTCGTAGCAGGATAAGATGCTATGATGTTTTCTTGACGTTTGCCACCCATAAATGAAGTAATCAAACATGAAGCACTTATAGTTGTATTCTATGCTTCTTCGTGGTGGCTTATGAAAGATTTCGAGTTTTCTTAGAAGGTTACCACTCAAAAATGAAGTAAGCCGATGAGAAACACTTCCCGTTGTAGGATGAGATGCTTTGTGGTGTTTTCTTGACTGGTTACCACCCAAAAATGAAGTACTGGGATGAGAAACACTTCTCGTAGTAGGATAAGATGCTTTCTGGTGTTTCCTCGAATGTTTACCACCCATAAATGAAGTACTCAGACATGAAGCACTTAAATTGGTATACTTCGCTTCTTCGTGGTGGTTTCCTGTAAGGTTTGAAGTTCTCTTGAAAGATTACCACCCATAAATGAAGTTCTCTGATCAGGAACACTTCTCGTAGCAGGATAAGATGTTTTGTGGTGTTTTCTTGAATGTTACCACCAAAATGAAGTACTTATATCAGAAACTCTTCTCATAGTAGGCTATGATGCTATGTTGTGTTTTTGGAATGTTTACCACCCATAAATTAAGTACTCAGATGAGAAACACTTCTCTTACCATGATAAGATGCTTTGTAGTGTTTTCTTGAATGTTTAACACCCAGAAATGAAGTACTCAAACATGAAACACTTAGATTGGCATTCTACGCTTCTTCGTGGTGGTTTCGTGAAATGTTTGGAGTTTTCTTGAAAGGTTACCACCCATAAATGAAGTACACGGATCAGAAACACTTCTAGTAGCAGGATAAGATGCTTTGTGGTGTTTTCTTGAATGTTTACCACCCATAAATGATGTACTCAGACATGAAGCACTTAAATTGTTATTCTACGCTTATTCGTGGTGGTTTCCTGTAAGGTTTGAAGTTCTCTTGAAAGGTTACAACCCATAAATGAAGTACACTGATCAGAAACACTTCTCGTAGTAGGATAAGATGCTTTGTAGTGTTTTCTTGAATGTTACCACCAAAATGAAGTACTTATATCAGAAACTCCTCTCATAGTAGGCTATGATGCTTTGTTGTGTTTTTTTTGAATGTTTACCACCCATAAATGAATTACTAAGATCAGAAACACTTCTTTTTTCTTGATAAGATGCGTTGTAGTGTTTTCCTGGATGTTTAACACCCATAAATGAAGTACACGAACATGAAACACTTAGATTGGCATTCTATTCTTCTTCGTTGTGGTTTCCTGAAAGGTTTAGAGTTTTCTTGAAAATGTTACCACCCATAAATGAAGTACTCATATCAAAAACACTTGTCGTAGCAGGATAACATGCTGTGGTGTTTTCTTGATGTTTGCCACCCATAAATGAAGTAATCAAACATGAAGCACTTAGAGATGTATTCTATGCTTCTTCGAGGTGGCTTCATGGAAGATTTAGAGTTTTCATAGAAGGTTACCACTCATAAATGAAGTAATCAGATCAGAAACACTTCCCGTAGTAGGATAAAATGTTTTTGCGGTGTTTTCAAGAAATGTTAGCACGCATAAATGAAGTACTCGAAGAAGAAACACTTCCCGTAGTAGGATGAGATGCTTTGTGGTATTTTCTTGAAGGATTACCACCAAAAAATGAAGTACTCGGATGAGAAACACTTCTCATAGCTTGATAAGATGCTTTATGGTGTTTTCTTGAATGTTTAATACCCATAAATGAAGTAGTCGAACATGAAACACTTACATTGGCATTCTATGCTTCTTCGTTGTGGTTTCCTGAAAGGTTTGGAGTTTTCTTGAAAGGTTGCCACCCAAAAATGAAGTAATCAAACCTGAAGTACTTAGAGTTGTATTCTTTGCTTCTTCGTGGTGGCTTCATGGAAGATTAAGAGTTTTCTTAGAAGGTTAGCACTCAAAAATGAAGTGAGCCGATGAGAAACACATCCCGTAGTAGGATGAGATGCTTTCTGATGCTTTCTTGAATGGTTACCACCCATAAATGAAGTGCCCAGGCATGATACACTTAGATTGGTATTATGTGCTTCTCCATTGTGGTTTCCTGAAAGGTTTGGAGTTTTTTCTTCAAAGGTTACCACCCATAAATGAAGTACACGGATCAGAAACACTTCTAGTAGCAGGATAAGATGCTCTGTGGTGTTTTCTTGATCGTTTACCACCCATAAATGAAGTACTCAGACATGAAGCACTTAAATTGGTATTCTACGCTTCTTCGTGGTGTTTTTCGGTAAGGTTTGAAGTTCTCTTGAAAGGTTACCACCCATAAATGAAGCACTCTGATCACAAAACACTTCTCGTAGCAGGATAAGATGCTTTGTGTTGTTTTCTTGAATGTTACCACCAAAATGAAGTACTTATATCAGAAACTCTTCTCATAGTAGTCTATGATGCTTTGTTGTGTTTTTTTGAATGTTTACCACCCATAAATGAAGTACTCAGATAGGAAACACTTCTCGTAGCATGATAATGTGCTTTGTAGTGTTTTCTTGAAAGTTTAACACCCATAAGTACTCGAACATGAAAAACTTAGATTGGCATTCTACGCTTCTTCGTGGTGGTTTCCTGAAAGGTTTGAAGTTTTTTTTGAAATGTTACCACCCATGAATGTAGTATTCGGATCAAAAACATTTCTCGTAGCAGGATAAGATGCTATGATGTTTTCTTGACGTTTGCCACCCATAAATGAAGTAATCAAACATGAAGCACTTATAGTTGTATTCTATGCTTCTTCGTGGTGGCTTATGAAAGATTTCGAGTTTTCTTAGAAGGTTACCACTCAAAAATGAAGTAAGCCGATGAGAAACACTTCCCGTTGTAGGATGAGATGCTTTGTGGTGTTTTCTTGACTGGTTACCACCCAAAAATGAAGTACTGGGATGAGAAACACTTCTCGTAGTAGGATAAGATGCTTTCTGGTGTTTCCTCGAATGTTTACCACCCATAAATGAAGTACTCAGACATGAAGCACTTAAATTGGTATACTTCGCTTCTTCGTGGTGGTTTCCTGTAAGGTTTGAAGTTCTCTTGAAAGATTACCACCCATAAATGAAGTTCTCTGATCAGGAACACTTCTCGTAGCAGGATAAGATGTTTTGTGGTGTTTTCTTGAATGTTACCACCAAAATGAAGTACTTATATCAGAAACTCTTCTCATAGTAGGCTATGATGCTATGTTGTGTTTTTGGAATGTTTACCACCCATAAATTAAGTACTCAGATGAGAAACACTTCTCTTACCATGATAAGATGCTTTGTAGTGTTTTCTTGAATGTTTAACACCCAGAAATGAAGTACTCAAACATGAAACACTTAGATTGGCATTCTACGCTTCTTCGTGGTGGTTTCGTGAAATGTTTGGAGTTTTCTTGAAAGGTTACCACCCATAAATGAAGTACACGGATCAGAAACACTTCTAGTAGCAGGATAAGATGCTTTGTGGTGTTTTCTTGAATGTTTACCACCCATAAATGATGTACTCAGACATGAAGCACTTAAATTGTTATTCTACGCTTATTCGTGGTGGTTTCCTGTAAGGTTTGAAGTTCTCTTGAAAGGTTACAACCCATAAATGAAGTACACTGATCAGAAACACTTCTCGTAGTAGGATAAGATGCTTTGTAGTGTTTTCTTGAATGTTACCACCAAAATGAAGTACTTATATCAGAAACTCCTCTCATAGTAGGCTATGATGCTTTGTTGTGTTTTTTTTGAATGTTTACCACCCATAAATGAATTACTAAGATCAGAAACACTTCTTTTTTCTTGATAAGATGCGTTGTAGTGTTTTCCTGGATGTTTAACACCCATAAATGAAGTACACGAACATGAAACACTTAGATTGGCATTCTATTCTTCTTCGTTGTGGTTTCCTGAAAGGTTTAGAGTTTTCTTGAAAATGTTACCACCCATAAATGAAGTACTCATATCAAAAACACTTGTCGTAGCAGGATAACATGCTGTGGTGTTTTCTTGATGTTTGCCACCCATAAATGAAGTAATCAAACATGAAGCACTTAGAGATGTATTCTATGCTTCTTCGAGGTGGCTTCATGGAAGATTTAGAGTTTTCATAGAAGGTTACCACTCATAAATGAAGTAATCAGATCAGAAACACTTCCCGTAGTAGGATAAAATGTTTTTGCGGTGTTTTCAAGAAATGTTAGCACGCATAAATGAAGTACTCGAAGAAGAAACACTTCCCGTAGTAGGATGAGATGCTTTGTGGTATTTTCTTGAAGGATTACCACCAAAAAATGAAGTACTCGGATGAGAAACACTTCTCATAGCTTGATAAGATGCTTTATGGTGTTTTCTTGAATGTTTAATACCCATAAATGAAGTAGTCGAACATGAAACACTTACATTGGCATTCTATGCTTCTTCGTTGTGGTTTCCTGAAAGGTTTGGAGTTTTCTTGAAAGGTTGCCACCCAAAAATGAAGTAATCAAACCTGAAGTACTTAGAGTTGTATTCTTTGCTTCTTCGTGGTGGCTTCATGGAAGATTAAGAGTTTTCTTAGAAGGTTAGCACTCAAAAATGAAGTGAGCCGATGAGAAACACATCCCGTAGTAGGATGAGATGCTTTCTGATGCTTTCTTGAATGGTTACCACCCATAAATGAAGTGCCCAGGCATGATACACTTAGATTGGTATTATGTGCTTCTCCATTGTGGTTTCCTGAAAGGTTTGGAGTTTTTTCTTCAAAGGTTACCACCCATAAATGAAGTACACAGATCAGAAACACTTCTATTAGCAGGATAAGATGCTCTGTGGTGTTTTCTTGATTGTTTACCACCCATAAATGAAGTACTCAGACATGAAGCACTTAAATTGGTATTCTACGCTTCTTCGTGGTGTTTTTCGGTAAGGTTTGAAGTTCTCTTGAAAGGTTACCACCCATAAATGAAGCACTCTGATCACAAAACACTTCTCGTAGCAGGATAAGATGCTTTGTGTTGTTTTCTTGAATGTTACCACCAAAATGAAGTACTTATATCAGAAACTCTTCTCATAGTAGTCTATGATGCTTTGTTGTGTTTTTTTGAATGTTTACCACCCATAAATGAAGTACTCAGATAGGAAACACTTCTCGTAGCATGATAATGTGCTTTGTAGTGTTTTCTTGAAAGTTTAACACCCATAAGTACTCGAACATGAAAAACTTAGATTGGCATTCTACGCTTCTTCGTGGTGGTTTCCTGAAAGGTTTGAAGTTTTTTTTGAAATGTTACCACCCATGAATGTAGTATTCGGATCAAAAACATTTCTCGTAGCAGGATAAGATGCTATGATGTTTTCTTGACGTTTGCCACCCATAAATGAAGTAATCAAACATGAAGCACTTATAGTTGTATTCTATGCTTCTTCGTGGTGGCTTATGAAAGATTTCGAGTTTTCTTAGAAGGTTACCACTCAAAAATGAAGTAAGCCGATGAGAAACACTTCCCGTTGTAGGATGAGATGCTTTGTGGTGTTTTCTTGACTGGTTACCACCCAAAAATGAAGTACTGGGATGAGAAACACTTCTCGTAGTAGGATAAGATGCTTTCTGGTGTTTCCTCGAATGTTTACCACCCATAAATGAAGTACTCAGACATGAAGCACTTAAATTGGTATACTTCGCTTCTTCGTGGTGGTTTCCTGTAAGGTTTGAAGTTCTCTTGAAAGATTACCACCCATAAATGAAGTTCTCTGATCAGGAACACTTCTCGTAGCAGGATAAGATGTTTTGTGGTGTTTTCTTGAATGTTACCACCAAAATGAAGTACTTATATCAGAAACTCTTCTCATAGTAGGCTATGATGCTATGTTGTGTTTTTGGAATGTTTACCACCCATAAATTAAGTACTCAGATGAGAAACACTTCTCTTACCATGATAAGATGCTTTGTAGTGTTTTCTTGAATGTTTAACACCCAGAAATGAAGTACTCAAACATGAAACACTTAGATTGGCATTCTACGCTTCTTCGTGGTGGTTTCGTGAAATGTTTGGAGTTTTCTTGAAAGGTTACCACCCATAAATGAAGTACACGGATCAGAAACACTTCTAGTAGCAGGATAAGATGCTTTGTGGTGTTTTCTTGAATGTTTACCACCCATAAATGATGTACTCAGACATGAAGCACTTAAATTGTTATTCTACGCTTATTCGTGGTGGTTTCCTGTAAGGTTTGAAGTTCTCTTGAAAGGTTACAACCCATAAATGAAGTACACTGATCAGAAACACTTCTCGTAGTAGGATAAGATGCTTTGTAGTGTTTTCTTGAATGTTACCACCAAAATGAAGTACTTATATCAGAAACTCCTCTCATAGTAGGCTATGATGCTTTGTTGTGTTTTTTTGAATGTTTACCACCCATAAATGAATTACTAAGATCAGAAACACTTCTTTTTTCTTGATAAGATGCGTTGTAGTGTTTTCCTGGATGTTTAACACCCATAAATGAAGTACACGAACATGAAACACTTAGATTGGCATTCTATTCTTCTTCGTTGTGGTTTCCTGAAAGGTTTAGAGTTTTCTTGAAAATGTTACCACCCATAAATGAAGTACTCATATCAAAAACACTTGTCGTAGCAGGATAACATGCTGTGGTGTTTTCTTGATGTTTGCCACCCATAAATGAAGTAATCAAACATGAAGCACTTAGAGATGTATTCTATGCTTCTTCGAGGTGGCTTCATGGAAGATTTAGAGTTTTCATAGAAGGTTACCACTCATAAATGAAGTAATCAGATCAGAAACACTTCCCGTAGTAGGATAAAATGTTTTTGCGGTGTTTTCAAGAAATGTTAGCACGCATAAATGAAGTACTCGAAGAAGAAACACTTCCCGTAGTAGGATGAGATGCTTTGTGGTATTTTCTTGAAGGATTACCACCAAAAAATGAAGTACTCGGATGAGAAACACTTCTCATAGCTTGATAAGATGCTTTATGGTGTTTTCTTGAATGTTTAATACCCATAAATGAAGTAGTCGAACATGAAACACTTACATTGGCATTCTATGCTTCTTCGTTGTGGTTTCCTGAAAGGTTTGGAGTTTTCTTGAAAGGTTGCCACCCAAAAATGAAGTAATCAAACCTGAAGTACTTAGAGTTGTATTCTTTGCTTCTTCGTGGTGGCTTCATGGAAGATTAAGAGTTTTCTTAGAAGGTTAGCACTCAAAAATGAAGTGAGCCGATGAGAAACACATCCCGTAGTAGGATGAGATGCTTTCTGATGCTTTCTTGAATGGTTACCACCCATAAATGAAGTGCCCAGGCATGATACACTTAGATTGGTATTATGTGCTTCTCCATTGTGGTTTCCTGAAAGGTTTGGAGTTTTTTCTTCAAAGGTTACCACCCATAAATGAAGTACACGGATCAGAAACACTTCTAGTAGCAGGATAAGATGCTCTGTGGTGTTTTCTTGATCGTTTACCACCCATAAATGAAGTACTCAGACATGAAGCACTTAAATTGGTATTCTACGCTTCTTCGTGGTGTTTTTCGGTAAGGTTTGAAGTTCTCTTGAAAGGTTACCACCCATAAATGAAGCACTCTGATCACAAAACACTTCTCGTAGCAGGATAAGATGCTTTGTGTTGTTTTCTTGAATGTTACCACCAAAATGAAGTACTTATATCAGAAACTCTTCTCATAGTAGTCTATGATGCTTTGTTGTGTTTTTTTGAATGTTTACCACCCATAAATGAAGTACTCAGATAGGAAACACTTCTCGTAGCATGATAATGTGCTTTGTAGTGTTTTCTTGAAAGTTTAACACCCATAAGTACTCGAACATGAAAAACTTAGATTGGCATTCTACGCTTCTTCGTGGTGGTTTCCTGAAAGGTTTGAAGTTTTTTTTGAAATGTTACCACCCATGAATGTAGTATTCGGATCAAAAACATTTCTCGTAGCAGGATAAGATGCTATGATGTTTTCTTGACGTTTGCCACCCATAAATGAAGTAATCAAACATGAAGCACTTATAGTTGTATTCTATGCTTCTTCGTGGTGGCTTATGAAAGATTTCGAGTTTTCTTAGAAGGTTACCACTCAAAAATGAAGTAAGCCGATGAGAAACACTTCCCGTTGTAGGATGAGATGCTTTGTGGTGTTTTCTTGACTGGTTACCACCCAAAAATGAAGTACTGGGATGAGAAACACTTCTCGTAGTAGGATAAGATGCTTTCTGGTGTTTCCTCGAATGTTTACCACCCATAAATGAAGTACTCAGACATGAAGCACTTAAATTGGTATACTTCGCTTCTTCGTGGTGGTTTCCTGTAAGGTTTGAAGTTCTCTTGAAAGATTACCACCCATAAATGAAGTTCTCTGATCAGGAACACTTCTCGTAGCAGGATAAGATGTTTTGTGGTGTTTTCTTGAATGTTACCACCAAAATGAAGTACTTATATCAGAAACTCTTCTCATAGTAGGCTATGATGCTATGTTGTGTTTTTGGAATGTTTACCACCCATAAATTAAGTACTCAGATGAGAAACACTTCTCTTACCATGATAAGATGCTTTGTAGTGTTTTCTTGAATGTTTAACACCCAGAAATGAAGTACTCAAACATGAAACACTTAGATTGGCATTCTACGCTTCTTCGTGGTGGTTTCGTGAAATGTTTGGAGTTTTCTTGAAAGGTTACCACCCATAAATGAAGTACACGGATCAGAAACACTTCTAGTAGCAGGATAAGATGCTTTGTGGTGTTTTCTTGAATGTTTACCACCCATAAATGATGTACTCAGACATGAAGCACTTAAATTGTTATTCTACGCTTATTCGTGGTGGTTTCCTGTAAGGTTTGAAGTTCTCTTGAAAGGTTACAACCCATAAATGAAGTACACTGATCAGAAACACTTCTCGTAGTAGGATAAGATGCTTTGTAGTGTTTTCTTGAATGTTACCACCAAAATGAAGTACTTATATCAGAAACTCCTCTCATAGTAGGCTATGATGCTTTGTTGTGTTTTTTTGAATGTTTACCACCCATAAATGAATTACTAAGATCAGAAACACTTCTTTTTTCTTGATAAGATGCGTTGTAGTGTTTTCCTGGATGTTTAACACCCATAAATGAAGTACACGAACATGAAACACTTAGATTGGCATTCTATTCTTCTTCGTTGTGGTTTCCTGAAAGGTTTAGAGTTTTCTTGAAAATGTTACCACCCATAAATGAAGTACTCATATCAAAAACACTTGTCGTAGCAGGATAACATGCTGTGGTGTTTTCTTGATGTTTGCCACCCATAAATGAAGTAATCAAACATGAAGCACTTAGAGATGTATTCTATGCTTCTTCGAGGTGGCTTCATGGAAGATTTAGAGTTTTCATAGAAGGTTACCACTCATAAATGAAGTAATCAGATCAGAAACACTTCCCGTAGTAGGATAAAATGTTTTTGCGGTGTTTTCAAGAAATGTTAGCACGCATAAATGAAGTACTCGAAGAAGAAACACTTCCCGTAGTAGGATGAGATGCTTTGTGGTATTTTCTTGAAGGATTACCACCAAAAAATGAAGTACTCGGATGAGAAACACTTCTCATAGCTTGATAAGATGCTTTATGGTGTTTTCTTGAATGTTTAATACCCATAAATGAAGTAGTCGAACATGAAACACTTACATTGGCATTCTATGCTTCTTCGTTGTGGTTTCCTGAAAGGTTTGGAGTTTTCTTGAAAGGTTGCCACCCAAAAATGAAGTAATCAAACCTGAAGTACTTAGAGTTGTATTCTTTGCTTCTTCGTGGTGGCTTCATGGAAGATTAAGAGTTTTCTTAGAAGGTTAGCACTCAAAAATGAAGTGAGCCGATGAGAAACACATCCCGTAGTAGGATGAGATGCTTTCTGATGCTTTCTTGAATGGTTACCACCCATAAATGAAGTGCCCAGGCATGATACACTTAGATTGGTATTATGTGCTTCTCCATTGTGGTTTCCTGAAAGGTTTGGAGTTTTTTCTTCAAAGGTTACCACCCATAAATGAAGTACACGGATCAGAAACACTTCTAGTAGTAGGATAAGATGCTCTGTGGTGTTTTCTTGATTGTTTACCACCCATAAATGAAGTACTCAGACATGAAGCACTTAAATTGGTATTCTACGCTTCTTCGTGGTGTTTTTCGGTAAGGTTTGAAGTTCTCTTGAAAGGTTACCACCCATAAATGAAGCACTCTGATCACAAAACACTTCTCGTAGCAGGATAAGATGCTTTGTGTTGTTTTCTTGAATGTTACCACCAAAATGAAGTACTTATATCAGAAACTCTTCTCATAGTAGTCTATGATGCTTTGTTGTGTTTTTTTGAATGTTTACCACCCATAAATGAAGTACTCAGATAGGAAACACTTCTCGTAGCATGATAATGTGCTTTGTAGTGTTTTCTTGAAAGTTTAACACCCATAAGTACTCGAACATGAAAAACTTAGATTGGCATTCTACGCTTCTTCGTGGTGGTTTCCTGAAAGGTTTGAAGTTTTTTTTGAAATGTTACCACCCATGAATGTAGTATTCGGATCAAAAACATTTCTCGTAGCAGGATAAGATGCTATGATGTTTTCTTGACGTTTGCCACCCATAAATGAAGTAATCAAACATGAAGCACTTATAGTTGTATTCTATGCTTCTTCGTGGTGGCTTATGAAAGATTTCGAGTTTTCTTAGAAGGTTACCACTCAAAAATGAAGTAAGCCGATGAGAAACACTTCCCGTTGTAGGATGAGATGCTTTGTGGTGTTTTCTTGACTGGTTACCACCCAAAAATGAAGTACTGGGATGAGAAACACTTCTCGTAGTAGGATAAGATGCTTTCTGGTGTTTCCTCGAATGTTTACCACCCATAAATGAAGTACTCAGACATGAAGCACTTAAATTGGTATACTTCGCTTCTTCGTGGTGGTTTCCTGTAAGGTTTGAAGTTCTCTTGAAAGATTACCACCCATAAATGAAGTTCTCTGATCAGGAACACTTCTCGTAGCAGGATAAGATGTTTTGTGGTGTTTTCTTGAATGTTACCACCAAAATGAAGTACTTATATCAGAAACTCTTCTCATAGTAGGCTATGATGCTATGTTGTGTTTTTGGAATGTTTACCACCCATAAATTAAGTACTCAGATGAGAAACACTTCTCTTACCATGATAAGATGCTTTGTAGTGTTTTCTTGAATGTTTAACACCCAGAAATGAAGTACTCAAACATGAAACACTTAGATTGGCATTCTACGCTTCTTCGTGGTGGTTTCGTGAAATGTTTGGAGTTTTCTTGAAAGGTTACCACCCATAAATGAAGTACACGGATCAGAAACACTTCTAGTAGCAGGATAAGATGCTTTGTGGTGTTTTCTTGAATGTTTACCACCCATAAATGAAGTACTCAGACATGAAGCACTTAAATTGGTATACTTCGCTTCTTCGTGGTGGTTTCCTGTAAGGTTTGAAGTTCTCTTGAAAGATTACCACCCATAAATGAAGTTCTCTGATCAGAAACACTTCTCGTAGTAGGATAAGATGTTTTGTGGTGTTTTCTTGAATGTTACCACCAAAATGAAGTACTTATATCAGAAACTCTTCTCATAGTAGGCTATGATGCTATATTGTGTTTTTTTAATGTTTACCACCCATAAAAGAAGTACTCAGATCAGAAACACTTCTCGTACCATGATATGATGCTTTGTAGTGTTTTCTTGAATGTTTAACACCCATAAATGAAGTACTCGAACATGAAAAACTTAGATTGGCATTCTACGCTTCTTCGTGGTGGTTTCCTGAAAGATTTGGAGTTTTCTTGAAAGGTTACCACCCATAAATGAAGTACTCAGATAAAAAAACACTTCTTGTAGTATGATAAGATGCTGTGGTGTTTTCTTGACGTTTGCCACCCATAAATGAAGTAATCAAACATGAAGCACTCAGAGTTGTATTCTATGCTTCTTCGTGGTGGCTTGTGGAAGATTTAGAGTTTTCTTAGAAGGTTACCACTCAAAAATGAAGTAAGTCGATGAGAAACACTTCCCGTTGTAGGATGTGATGCTTTGTGGTGTTTTCTTGAATGGTTACCACCCAAAAATGAAGTACTGGGATGAGAAATACTTCTCGTAGTAGGATAAGATGCTTTGTGGTGTTTTCTTGGATATTTACCACCCATAAATGAAGTACCCAGACATGAAACACTTAGATTGGTATTATGTGCTTCTCCGTTGTTGTTTCCTGAATGGTTTGAAGTTTTCTTAAAAGGTTACCACCCATAAATGAAGTACACAGATCAGAAACACTTCTCGTAGCAGGATAAGATGCTTTGTGGTGTTTTCTTGAATGTTTACCATCCTTAAATGATGTACTCAGACATGAAGCACTTAAATTGATATTCTACGCTTCTTCGATTTCCTGTAAGGTTTGAAGTTCTCTTGAAAGGTTACCACCCATAAATGAAGTTCTCTAATCAGAAACACTTCTCCTACCAGGATAAGATGTTTTGTGGTGTTTTCTTGAATGTTACCACCAAAATGAAGTACTTATATCAGAAACTCTTCTCATAGTATGCTATGATGCTATGTTGTGTTTTTTTGAATGGTTACAACCCAAAAATGGATTACGCGGATCAGTACCACTTCTAGTAGTAGAATAATATGCTTTGTGGTGTTTTATTGAATGGTTACTATCCAAAAATGAAGTACTCGGATCAGTACCACTTCTCGTAGCTGGATAAGATGCTCTGATGTGTTTCTTGAATGTTTACCACACATAAATGATGTAATCTGACATGAAGCACTTTGAGTGGTATTCTATGATTCTTCGTGGTGGTTTCAAGAAATGTTAGCACGCTTAAATGAAGTACTCGAAGAAGAAACACTTCTCAAAGTTGGCTATGATGCTTTGTTGTGTTTTTTTTACTGTTTACCACCCATAAATGAAGTACTCAGATCAGAAACACTGCTCGTAGCATGATAAGATGCTTTGTGGTGTTTTCTTGAATGTTTACCTACCATAAATTAAGTACTCGGAAATGAAACACTTAGATTGGTATTCTGTGCTTCTCCGTTGTGGTTTCCTGAAATGTTTGGAGTTTTCTTGAAAGGTTATCACCCATAATTAAAGTACTCGAACCAAAAACACTTTTCGTAGCAGCATAAGATGTTGTGATGTTTTCTTGAACGTTTACCTTCCATAAATGAAGTAAACGTTTACCTCATCAATAGTTAGGTGATTGTTGCCAATGGACCCGATTCCAGCGATTTTACTTTCTTGTTCATTGCTTCTGAAAATCACTTGGCATCCATCATATGGTGTAAGACTTTTAAAGACATATCTATTACCCGTCATGTGGTGTGAGCAATCATTGTCTATTATCCAAGAAAACCCCTTGTATGACAAAGCCAAGCATACCTAAGTTTTGAAAAGATATGTAACTATTGATTTAAAAAACTTGACTTTAGGGTTTTACTCTTGAGATACTCATGAAAAGGTCTAATTTGGTTTGAGGGTTTTAGGAACCCAAACATAAAGTTCCTTAAGTTTATTTTTCTTAAAAGGACATTCAAATGCCATATGATCTTGATGATTACAATGATAACATGTAATGTTTGAGGTACTAGACATCCAAGGTATACTAGTGCAAGAGCAATTCGTTCTATGTTTGTACTCATAATGCTTTCCTTTGTGATAATACTCCTTATCTTTCAAAATCCTGGACTTTTTAAAATGATACCTTATAATAGTATTGGTCGTAGGTTTATGTCTATGGAACTTTTGAATTGTCTTGGGCTTAATAATTTCTACATTCTTTTGAATTATCTCCAAAGATGCAATGTTCTTCCCTTTATCTAATTTATTGTGTGAGAGCCTCTTATCATATCTAAATGCATGATGAGAATATTTTAGTTTACATGATTCTCTTTTACGAATAGTAGATGTAGATGTACAAGCTCTAGCACAAGGTGATTCAACTTTTGAAATAGACTCAACTTCGTTTTTAGTCTCAAGAAGATTTAACTTTGATTCTAAATCGCAAATTCTCTTCAAAAGGTCACTAATTTCTTCCTCATTTTTATCCAAACACATTTTTGCTTTATCATATCTAACTCTTAGTTCATATTCACTAGAAAAGACTTGGTCATCATACAAGGACTTTCTATTCTTGGACATAGACTTAGACCCTAAACTATAAGAATTTAAGTGTACATCTTCTAGAGAATCAGAAGAAGATGTGATTGTAATTCTCCTTTCATCTAGATACTCTTCATTCATTTTGAAGAAGATTTTTGCTACTCCATCACTCACTTTATCCTTTGCTCTTCCTTCATCAACTTGCTCTTGAGCCATGGTGATGTTCTTCTCTTGTAGACTAATTGTAGAATCAACTTTGTGATTATCTACACTAGAAACACACTCGTTAGAACAAAGATTTTCTCTAAAAGTATTTTCAAGAGTATTCCACATTTCATATGCTAGGTTAGAATTAAGAATTTCCCCTAAAGATTCATCTACAAAGTTCAAAATGAAATAAGAGGCACAACTATCTAGGGTTCTTGAGGGTGAATCCTTTGTAGCATAGAAAGTTTCTTTGTTAAGTGTGTATAAGCGACCATTTTCGCTAAGATAATTTTGCATTGACTTTTTTTCAAAGCTCAAAATTTTCATTTTGGAAAAGTTTAGGGGGCTCAATCATATTCATCTCAAAACTCATATGGGTCAATTTTGGCTAGGTATGAACCTTTGGGCTCTGATACTAATTGTTAGAATGTGTGATGTGGATTTTCATTAAAAGCACAAGACTAAGGTCAAATAGTTGTGCAGAAGCGATTTCAATTTAATTTAAATCTTTTAGACCTTAATTACTTAGCCAATTAATAGAGCAAGTAATTATAAGAATCAATTGAGCAAATAAAAAAAATAGAGATCAAAGAGCTAAAAAGAGAGTGAGAGTGAAGAGAGAGCAATCAAGAACAAGTGACACGCTATGTAACGTGGTTCGGCCTATTAAAAGAAACTTAGGCCTACGTCCACGAGTCTCTCGAAATAAAACATCTTTCGGGCCGTTTCACTATAATCAAGTATCTTTTAAAGAGGGGCGGAGACGATCTTTGACTTCTTCCAACACAAGTAAGCCAATCTTCTTATCATAACTCGATGCACGAGATAACACCACAATACAACACAAATGTGGTACACCAAAGACTAATCAAATAGCTAAAGAATGTTATCTCGAATAGACAAATAGAGAATGGTAGCTATCCTAAGTGCTCTCAGGTTTAGGTAGTTGGAGGAGACTTGAATCAGGCTCTCTTTAGTGCTCAATTCCTGATGGGAAGCTTGTCTGAATGTTTGGATTACCTTCTGGTTCCTATCTACAATCCTTATATAGGCTGAGCACTTCTTAGGATCTCGGATCTGTGAAAACTGCTCCTAGAGTTACAGAAAATTCCCATAACGAGTTGAAGGCGTTATAACGCCTTGGGCTTGTTTCCTCTTTGCCCTTTTGCTGCTGACATGTGGGCCAGAAATCTGCTAACTCGTTATAACACATGGCTGAGGCGTTATAACGGATGGCAACTCGTTGTGACGCCTTGCTGGAGCGTTACAGTAATGCTTGTCTTGGGAAAATTCAGCATCTGCTCCTTCTTTCTCCTCTTGAGGCGTTATGACGCCTTGGGAACTCGTTATAACACTTATGTAACTCGTTATAACGAGTTGGCTAGCGTTATGGTAACGTTGTGCTCTGTCTTGTGCCTTGATGCTTAGACCATGTCTTGACTTGTCCAGAGCATGTTTGAGCATGTTTGACATTGGTTTGTACCTATTTTTACCTGCATCTTCACCAAAACTTAATGTGTAAGGTTAGTACTTTATGTGTTTTGCAAATTGTCAAACAAGAGATGAGTTGACGAGTTTAATCCAACATCAACAACAAGTCTTTTCTTATTGGAAATAATAGTTTCGATGTCTCCAATAAACTCATTTACAATTAGAAATAAACTAAGCCTCGCGTATCATGTCCTAGGAGCTTGTTTAAAGTAATGATTAGGAAATGTTGGATTAACAAGTCATGATTAGGAAATGTTGGATTAACAAAATCTAATTCCTCATTTTGCCTAAAATATTGTGCAACCAACCTAGCTTTGTTCCTCACGACACCTTGATTTTTTTCCTAAAGACCTATTTTGTACCAATAACACTTCTATTATTTGGTCTAGGCACAAGTTCTCACATTTTATTCCTTTTAAATTGGTTAAGTTCTTTTTGCATGACAATAATCCAATTGGAATCTAAGTTTACTTCTTCAAATTTGGTTGGTTCAATTTAAGACACAAATACACAATGAGCAATCATAAGGTTTATACCCGACCTAGTCCTAACTCCCTCCATTAGATCACCAATTACAATAGAAAGTGGGTGAGCGGACACTTCCTGTTGGTCTTGAGGAGGTTGATAGCCAGTTTGAATGTACTTACTCTAGGCTGCTACCCGAATACTTCACGATACTTTGTTGCACTATATCAGATACGTATTCGATACTCAGATACTCGGATACTCCTTGGGATACGTATCTGATAAGCCATGTGGCATATTGAGATTGGCGTATTCGATTATTTTATTCATTTTGACCTACGAATTCGATCTCTGATACGCCTCAATATGTTTCGAAACTCCATGTGACAATTATGTATTGTAAAATCGTTGATAATTTTTGTTAAATCGATAGAAAAATGACTGAAACATGAAGCATGAAGCATGAAAGAGAAATACAAGCCACACTATTAATTATTGATTAATTTGTTTATAAATTCTAATATTATAATTAATTTTTTATTAAAAGTTAATATATATAGTCGCACCCATATTTAAAGATTTTTTAAATCGTCGTATTGCCACACTTGTATCGTATTCGATACCCACACCCGCACTAGTGCAACACAATTGAAAGGGAATTCGAACACAAAACAAGCCACACTATTAATTTTATTAAATTCTAACATTTTCAATTAATTTTTAAATTGAAATTTAATATATATAGCTGCACCCGTATCTAAGGATTTTCTAAATCGCCGTATCGCCGCACCTGTATCGTATATGATACGATACTCGCACCCGCACTCGCAACACAGCCTCTAGTTGTCCAACACCTTCTCTCGCACATAAATTGTAACCAAAGTTGATCGGTTAAAAAGTAAAAAAAAACAAAAACATTTTGGAAAAATCGAGTACACTAAGGCTGTGCTCCCGAGTTTTAATGAAAATAAACGAGATGAAATAAAAATGGATGGAAGGTGAATTTTATTACACTCCGATTTTGGAGGCTACAACTTTGACAAAAATGAGTAGAATAATTTCTCTTCATTTTCATGATTTACCATCAACTCACCTAGTATAATTAAATTTAGGAGCAAGTGAAAAGAGTTTCCTCCCCTCCTTTCCCTTTTCCTCTCACCCATTTTCTTCCATTGGAGCACAGTCTAAAGATATAAGTATTCGAGTCATACATCAAGTTTTGTAGATCAAAATCAAACGATTCAAAATAGCTCGAAATATTTAGTATATCTATCTTTAGCACACTCGTATTTTTCCCCACAATATTTCACATGGTGCTGGATAAATATTTGGATAACATAAATCGAGAAAAAAACTTAAATACATTAAAATAAGTATATCAGATACTCTAAGTCATTTGAGACTGTTAGATACATCAAATTTCGTACTATAAATCAAAATCAAATGGTTCAAAACGGTTCGAAATACCTAATGTACCTCTACAAACTTTTTTCAAATAAATTTAATCGGTTAAAATAATCAAAAAATATTTTACAAGATGTTTTTGGATAACATTTTTAAAATTTTGGATAACATATTTTACAAGATGTTGGAATAAAATACAAGACTTGCTAGGATTTTAGTCAAAAATTTAAATATATCAAAATAAATCTTCTGAGTCATTTCGAACTGGATACATCAAATTTCGTTCTAAAAATCAAACGGTTCGAAGCGGTTCGAAATACCTAATTTACCTCTACCAACTTTTTTCCAAATAAATCTAATCCGTTAAAATATCGAGAAGTATTTTATAAGATTCTGAGATAAAATACCAGACTTGCTAGGGTTTTAGTCAAAACCACAAATTTCCCCTAATACACATCCCCTCCCATTCTACGGCGGTGCAGGTCATTTTTGTCTTTGGCTCTCTCGATCCTACTCTCTCTTCTTCCTTCTCTCTCGAAAAGGGAGAAAAGGGAGAGAGAGAGAAAGCCCTAGCGCGAATCTTAATCTTACAATGTCGCAAGCTCAGGAGCTCTATCCTACTCGCTTGGAGGAGAGCACGTCGCCGGGAACAAGTGTCGGCGCCATACATAACCCTTCGGCCTCGCTCTATGTCGGAGACCTGGAGGAGAGCGTCACCGACTCGCACCTGTTTGAGGTCTTCTGCGAGGTAGGCCAGGTCGTGTCAGTGCGAGTTTGTCGCGACGTCAGTACTCGCAAGTCGCTCGGATATGCCTACGTCAACTTCAGTGAAGCCTCCGATGGTGAATTTTTCTCTCCCATAATACCCTCGTGTTGTTCTAAGGTTTTAAGGTTTCAGATTGGTTGTTTGAAAACTTTTGAGCTGTTCTTTGATTATTTGTGTGTTAGATGTAGTGCTAGCGAAGCGTGACTGCGTGGTCAACGTTCAAATTGAGGTGTATCTTAATAGTATGGGAAATTTGTCTATATGCTATATGCCATTACATAATACATCAATTGTCAAAATGCCACTGCATAACAGATAATTGTCAAAATGTCATTAAATTTGATAATTGCATGTGTTTATGCCATTATTTCAATTTTAATACAATTAAAAATAAACAAATTCAAAAATCCCCACAATACCCTTCTTCCCCTTCCCTTCCCTTCTCCTTTCCCATACTTCCGCAAAAGCAACGGCTTCTGCCATGGCTTCGAAGGTCAGGAGAGCGGCCCCATCATCTGATATATACACTGACAATTTCTCAACTGGATATTCTGTGGCAAAAATTGAGAGGAGGGTGTTGGCTGTGACAAGAGGGAGAGAGGAAGAAGGGTGAGGAGAAAGAGGGAGAGATGTCGCACAGAGCGAGGAAGAAGGGTGAGGAGAAAGAGGGAGAGATGCCGCACAGAGCGAGGCCGATGACGAGACTGTTGGTGTTCACGGGGGTCAATATGGTGCTCGTTAACACCATCACTCCAATTTACGATTTCGTTTGCTTCCTTCCCTACTGGGAGCAGAGGGTACACTGATTTCTTCCTCTTCCCCATTAGTAAACTGGGGTTGCAAGGTTGCAAATTGGTCAAATACAAAGTCTGGTTTGGGTTTAAAGCTGACACAGATCAAATTTGGTAAATTCAAAGTTTTGGTAACCACAAATTAAGCAAACTGGGGTGTACCTGTCGGAGGAGGAGAGGAGAGGTAAGGGTAGTTTAGGAATTAAGGCATGTTTTAATTTTTTAATTGAGAGAAAATAGAGATAATGTCATAATAAGAAGAAGATTTCCATTTTAATGGCGTTTTGGCTATTTCTTGTTATCTAGTGGTATTGTGAAGTTCAAACCAGTCTGAAGCAGTTGAGCTATATGCCATAGGTTTTGGTTTTAGAACTTTGAACATGTAAGGCTTGATTTGGAAAAGGAAAGAAAATGAATTTTGCTACATTTGCTCATGCCTCAGTGAACAGATTTGGAACAGGAAAATTATTTAGCAAGCAGAAAAGAAAAAAAAACCATTGATATCTTCATCTGAATAAGCCTTAAGATTTATATTCCTTGTGTTGGTTCTCCTTTAAGTAAGTGGTTCTGACTGCCATTTCAGTTTATCTGCTCATGAAGGGTTTACTCAAGAGTCAAGACTCAGAGTAGTACATCTGTGGAACCATCCCTGATATTTCTAAAATCATTCTTTTCTTAAAGAGATATATTAAATGCCGACAATTCATGAACATTTTTTTTCACTGTCATGTCATTAACACTTTTTAGGAGTAAGATTAAACTGGAGTTGACAAAATAAGCTTTTACTACATCCGTTTTTCTGTAGCCGTTTTTGTACGCTATTCCAACTATACCCAAATGTTGGAGCTCTTTTATGCTAATGGCATTTTGGTTCTAACAGCTGAGAAAGCTCTGGAGGTTCTCAACTTTACACAAATAAATGGAAGGCCAATTCGAGTGATGTGTTCTAATAGAGATCCCTCCTCTCGTCAGATCAATGAGGCTAATTTGTTTGTTAAGGTATAGTTCTCCCTTATTTCATTTTTCGGGTTTGTTTTTCTCTGCAAATTACTCCAACCTTTACTGTATTTGCTAGTGACACCAACTTATCACATGTTCACAATTAAGATATATGAGCTTTTGGACTGTTCATAAAATGACTCGTCATTAGAATTTAGAACCAAGCTTAAGTAAACTTACAACCAACAACACTATTATTGACTTGTGCTTTTGTCGCTGACTAGTTTCTGCAAAAATATGATCCAACATATCAAAATTGTTTTGCATAATGTTGTTTTGTAGTGTGTTCAAAGGAAAAGTTGGATCGGTTCAGATGCCAATGAACTGTACCATCACAATTAGCTCAATATTTGGATGCTAGTTGCATATTCTTTAAAAAAATTGATAGTTGGTCCCAACAATGAGAAAACAGTGTTTCGCTCACTATGTTGCCCCCTCGAAAAAACTTTAGTAAATGTTATCTATTGCCTTCACGTGCTGTACAACTCATCAATGACTGATTTATTTTCATTACAGAATCTAGACAAGTCAATTACCAATGTATCGCTCTACAAGGCATTTAATCCATATGGGGCCATTCTCTCGTGCAAGGTTGCTACTGATTCTACTGGCCAATCAAAAGGTTATGGTTTTGTCCAGTTTGACTCTGTTGAATCAGCCAAGAATGCCATAAAGAGCCTAAATGGCACCTTCTTAGACGGAAAGAAAATCTTTGTGGGGCCCTTTGTTGCCAGGGAGAACAGGGAAAGCACCTCAAACTCTCCAGGCAGCAACAAATTTAACAATGTGTTTGTGAAGAACCTATCAGAACCAATGACTGAAAATGATCTGATTGATGTTTTCGGTAAATTTGGCAAAATCACGAGCACCATTGTGATGAGAGAAGCTGATGGTAAATCAAAATGTTTCGGATTTGTGAATTTTGAGAACCCTGATGATGCGCTGGCTGCAGTAGAGGGCTTAAATGGGAAAATATTTGATGGGAAGGAATGGTTTGTGGGGAAAGCGATGAAAAAAACTGATAGGGACAGTGAGAGAGAGATGAAGAGATCTGAGAGGGGTGTGCCTGAGGGCAACGTGGTCTACATGAATCAAAATCAACATCCCAGAAACAACCAAAATCCGTTGAACAATAATTTGTATTTGAAGAATTTGGACGAGAATGTTACAGATGATGACTTGAAGGAGGCTTTTTCGGTGTTCGGTATGATCACATCCGCCAAGGTCGGTCCAGTTTATTCCTGCTTGATAACTTCATTCATTTGAGTAAATGAACTAAGGTTGTTAGTTCAATTCATTCATTTAAATATCTGAAGCCTATGTTATCTGACAGGTTATGCGGGAACCAAATGGTCAGAGCAAAGGAGTTGGCTTTGTTGCTTTTGAATCTCAGAATAATGCCTCTAGAGCAGTAAGTTCAATTTTCTTTTGCAATGCAGTATCATTGAGAATTTTAATTTTCTCAAGAGGAGTTATTGGCGTGGCACTTCTAATCGATTCATCTTTCTTCTTGTTTTGTAGATTGGGGAGATGAATGGCAAGCTCATTAGGAACAGACCTCTGTATGTTGCTTTTGCCCAGAGAAAGGAAGACAGGAGAACAAAGCTACAGGTTAACTTTGTGTTTCTCAGAAGTTTTTGTTTTGGCTTGTCATCTTGTGGACTATGAACCTGCTTTCTTCAGTATTTTAACAAAAGAGATTATGTACTTGTCAGGAGAAGTATGCAATGACGCCTCAAATGCCATTGGCTCCACATCCCGTGGGCCCACGCATGCCAATGTATCCTCACAGTATGGGACAGCCAATTTTCTATGGCCCACCACCCCCTTTTATTCCTCCACAGGTAAACCTCTTTTTTTGCCATCCTCCTTTTCGATTCATCATAATCTTATTGTTATTTATAAACTTTTCTTGGTACTTGAAAGCCATAGAATCACAACATATCAATAATTTAGTAGGACAGTCATTTTAATCCTTGCTTATTCCTGGATCAGTGGTGGCACAGTGGCAAGTAATTATTCTAACTGCTTACTGATATTTTAGAATTCATTGACACAATACTTAGCTTTGCAACTCACATATCAACCTATCTAAAATGAAGGAAAAAATAAATTTGTTACCCAGCAATCATCATATTGTCAGGTGTTGAGTGTATATTGGTTTCTGAAATCTATTCGTTAAGGCTCTGTTCAGACTAAAGAATACAATGTTAACGAATATAATGTGCTGTATCTGAGGTTCAGTCATTCCTGTAATCAGCCAGCATTTTTCTTTCTTGGGATTGCCTTTACTAATTGTCGATTTATTAATTATGCCTTTCTAAGCGTTTTCCCCCCCCCCCCCTATAAAGCCTGGCTATAACTTTCATCAGCCTATGGTACCAGGGGTGAGAAGCCCAATGCTTCCTTTCATGCCTTTGATCCCACAAGGCCCAAGGGGACCACGTTCCAGGCGTGGTGTTCCACATAAAGTGTCACACCAATGGGGGCCACACCCCATGGTGTCTTCGGCTCCAAGCCAGGTTTGCTGTCACTCTTCTCATTCCTCGAGTTTCAGTGGTCACAGGTTTTGGAAAAGCAGTGAAAACTAGGACATACATTAAAATATTATTGGCGTCTTTGGGGGTAGACAGATAGAAAGATAGTCCAAATTAAACCAAAGGAATTCTGTCTGCTAGAATAATAAAAAAAGTTGCTTCCTAATTGATCAATCCTTTATAATGAGAATCTCTCTTTGTTCGGTAATAATTGAATTTTCAATGAAATACTCGTTATATCATAGCACTTTTATCATTTACCAAAGAGCAGGTTAAACATAGGGACTAGGTTGCTGAAAAACCTGGAAATAATTTGCAATTATTTTTGTGCTAGCGAGCTCAGTTTAACAAGCTAATAACAAGAAGTAACCGCTTATGCAGATGGTTGGAGGGGCCGTCAATGGGAATATGCAGGGTAGCCTTGCATCAGCACTAGCCAAGTCTACACCGGACCAGCAGAGAATTATTCTTGGGGAGAGGCTCTTTCCATTGGTGGCTGAGCTTGAAAATGAGTTGGTGGCAAAGATTACTGGGATGCTTCTGGAGATGGATAGAGATGAAATACTGCACCTTCTTGAGTCTCCAGATGAGCTCAAATCAAAGGTTGAAGAGGCTGTGACGGTTTTACGAACTGTCCACTCTCGTTCACCTTCTGATCAATTCAACTCTTTCTCTCTTAATGATGACTTTGATCGGCTGGCTTCTCTTTCTCTCAGTGAGGGTGTTGCTTAAGCTTGTCTAATTTTTGCCACCTTAGTATGACTCTTGGTAGATTGCAGTTTAGTGAGTTTTATTTTCTCTTTAATAACCTGGCCTTTTGCTTAATAATCGAGATCCTTGGCTCTCCTCTTAGTTGTTTTGTACTGAAGGTTGCCATTGTTTGGTTTCTTTTGTGGCAACAGGGTCGGATTTTTTTTGTCATAGCTTCTGCAAAATTTTGTTTGCTTTGTGAGGAAGGCTTGTGTCCGTTTCTTTGTGGGTTTTGATATTTTGAAAGAATGATTGGCTGTGGTTTATTGACAGAATGTTATTGTTTGGTTTCTTCACATGCTGCAAGCACAACAGAATGGTGCTCGTGCCACTGATCAGGCCAAGCTGTATGACATGAAGCGTCAGGTACCAGTTCCGGAGGTTGGTACCACCTTGTGTTAGGTTGTTTCTGAATTTTTTATGGAGCAAGTTTTCTAAGAACACTGCGGTGAATTTTCAGTACTGTGTTGGGTGTTCTGTGTTCATAATAATTAATAAAGCATATAACAAGATTGGGTTTCAAAATAAACTTTGTAAGGACCGTTACAAGGTTGTTTCATTTGAAAATTTAAAATCATACAAATTTCTTGTAGCATGTCTCAAGTTATAAAAAAGTTGAATTTGCCACTTCAGAAAAAAAAATTGTATCTTGATGTAATATGCTACTAGTAGTAATGTAGTATAATGCTTATAAAGTTAGTCGGCAGATGTTAACATCGATGGTAGTATGGGCTTTGATCCGCGTGGAGGTGTATGATGAGTCTGTGCTAGAAGTCATAAAGTAGGCCTCATAGTTGCAATAAATTCGAGATGGGGAATGATTTCTTTTCATCCAGAGGAACTAGGAAGACACCAATAGGTTTCTAAATTGGAGCTGCAATTATTGTGTTCCTCAATTTGACACAAATTCTACTGATTCATTCCAATAAATAAAAAGAGTTTATAAATCTTCCCTCCAGCAATCTTGCATTCCGTTGAAGACATGCCACTGGCGCTTTTCTGTTTTCTCACAATGCAAGTAGCACAGTTTGAGATTCACCTAGTCTTTAGTGAACATCAACCCGCAACACAATTTGCCCGAGACACTTGCACAACGGAAGACCAATGCTTATTGCAATGCAACACACCGAATTGAAAAAGAAAAGTGGGTGTGAGCATGTGAGACAGTTTTTTTAATAATGAAAATTAAATAAATAAATGATAATTAGACAGAAAGATTATGCTGAAAATTCTAAAAATAAAAAAGATCGGGATTTCGAATCATGGACTTTCTTATTTGGACGGTATTCCGAATTTTGTACATTAATCTCATAATCGTTATCTATTTTCAAATCGAAAATAGAAACAAAAGCAAAATGACGGTGTTTTGGACACTGTCCAATTCAAAAAATGATAAAGGACGTGATTGAAAACCATGACCTTTAGAGATTTCCTCCAAAAACGTGACAAGAACATTTCTCTTTTCTGCCAAGATTCGAGAATATCGTCCATAAGAGAGAGACCAGGGTTTGAAACTCTGACCATTTTTTTTATTTTTGAAGCTTTCAACGCAATCTTTACGTCTAATTATCATTTATTTATATTTATTATTTAAAAAATCGGCATGTGAGACACTGGCTGTAAGTGTAAGAGCCGGATCGGATCCAAACTAAAAGGGACTATGTAAAGACGGGGTCATGTTAGCACATGGCAGACTGCAAGGCACCACATCATTTTCCACTTTTTGTAGCTAGGTTCGAATCGATTGTGAGTCATGTGGAGGTGCAGCGATGTAGGAAGCATATGTGATGTGTGCATGCTAACTTGCGAAGAGGAAAGCTAGCAAAGTAAACAATGGAAAAAACTAAAAAACGAAGCGTAAGCAATGATCCTTACCTAGCACTTAATTACGCGTTGAATGGAATTATGTGGTTCGAGTTGAGTTGAATTTTTTATTTTTATATATACATTTAATTTCTTTAAGTTGGTTGCTGGCATAATACCTATAAATCTCTGATGAAATTAATTAAGAAGAAATAACTACATATATATTTTTAAACAACATAACAGAAATAAACTAAAAAACATTTTAAGTTTCTCAAATGATTTAAAAAATAATAAATGATCGGACTAATATAAACTCTTATATGTATAAATATGAGCATTTCCAATGGAAACAAGAGTTTATGTATAATTTTAACATCAATTTCTTTAAAGATTTTCTTTTATAGAAATTAAACACGAGTTCATTCAAAGAGAATAAGATTCATCCTCCATCATATTAGGTTTGAGATGAAATTCAATATGGATTTCATTTCTAACCTACACCAACTTATTTGTAACAAAAATTGTTGTTGTTGTTGTTGTAGTAGTAGATGTAATTTTAGAATATCCGATGTATTAAGTGCATGATCTTACTATCATTGTTAACTCAGATTTGGTTAAGTTGTAGTTTTCACGGAGGTTTCTACAAATGCTTTCTAATGCGATTGTTACTTAAATCAATAAATTCAGACATTGATAGTTTTGTAACGTTTACATCTAATTAAGGTGGTCAAATTTGATGTAACGTTGAAAACACCTAATGCATAGTACATATCTATTATGACTTTAATTAAAGTTCAGTACTATATCACTAATATATGCCTAGTGCATATTGATAGAAAAAAAAACTGAACAAGAACTTGGTGCAAGTTGGGAAGTTAGGTTATGGGTTTGGTCTTGACAAAGTAGCTGCTTTAATTTCTAATTTTCTAACACTTGGAGGTTGAGGGTTTGTTTTCTTGACACCATATCTGTTATCATGTAGGAGAGAGAGAACAGTACACCAGATTTTGCATGTGAGGCAATCTATCAGAAAAGAATAAATCTCTCAAAAAAACATAAATTGTAATACGTTATGGTTTAGAATCTGATAACCATAAAAACCAGAAAATTAAGTAACAAGTATCTTCAGGTATGACAGTCGATGCAGAGTCTTATTTGTAGAGAGAAATCATCAGATAAATATTATTCTAGTATATAATTAGCTTGGACAGGTAATACAAAATGGAAATTTAATAGCGGACTTATATAGACCTTCAATAGTGACCTATGGGAGTGTAGTTGCTGGGAGTGTTAAAAGTTAACATTCTTTATTGAAAGTCAATCTATTATAGCGGATTTTAACTGCCATTCGCTATTAAAGATTGTATATTATAGCGAACTTTACCATACCTCCGCTATTGAAGACTCCTATTATAGCGGCCCTTTGAGGAGAGCCGCTATAATAGACAATATAATAACTATACACGTTGTTGGGTATTTTATAGCGGCCTTGTTATAAACTCTAGTTTATAAACCTTAATTTTTTTAAAACAATATTGATTTTCTGTGGCTAGCCCATATTTCTAGCTGTATAAACAACAATATACAACATATATAACACTAATGCAAACAACAAATTTAATCGATATCGATTCCAAACAACGCTGCATATTGCTAGTCCATGTCGATATCAATATCGATCCCCAAAAATTTATATAATACAACAAATTTATACAAACAAAACAAACATAACATATAATACAAATCAACACATGCAATAAAAATAACAACAAATTTATATAATACACACAATATGTATATACAAATGTAGCATGCTTTCATACATCATCAGATATCTATTGTTATATTAGTATGTTCCATTTGAAGATGCTTCATATTTATCATTCTTAATAAAACATTTAAAATAAATATGGTAAAATTATAAGTTCAATATAAGAATAAATTAATTTTAAATTTTAATAAATCTTCAAATTTTCAATAAAATTTACCAACTTCTATTAAAATTGAACAATAAAACATTTACAGGATTGTAAGAAAATATAAATAATAAATAGCATTTCAATAAAAATATATTATAAAATATAATTTAATTACTTCATTGAACTCTAAGTGATATTGTACAAAAATGGAAATATAAAAAATAATATTTATGATTTAAATCTCATCCATATCTAGAAAAACTTAAATCTTGCTGACACACAACTACAAAAAGGTTTTAGTCTCGATTCTCTAATATCTACAGACTTTAATGCCGGATAAACTATCGGCGTAGTAGGGGCACTAATTATTTTACCAACCGACGTTAGATCCTTGGCTTTTAACACAAGCTTTTAACTAAAATATGGTGTTAAAAGATTGCTTTTAACACTGGTTTTTAACTAAAATCATGTGGTAACAAATTGCATTTAATATCAGATATTAATATAAAACTGATGTAAAATGATAAATAAAGAAATATGCAACCTGACAGCTGGTTGCAGAACGTACAGTTGCAAAAGTTAAAAGTTTCAAATTTAATTTTCCAATTCAATTTAAATATATTCAATTCAAATTTTAAATCCAGAGTAAAATAAATAAATAAAAAAGAACAATCTGATATGATACATGGTTACAGTCAAGGATAGGAAACAACACGATCCAAAAATTAAGTAGAAGACTAAACTTTAAATTGCTCATAAAAGAATGAACAAAAGAGAGCTATAAAATTAGAAGAAGGAAAAAAAGAATAAGAAATAGTCTAACAACAATGAAGAATCTAACAACTATTAGAGAAAAGTAAAAGAAAGAATATTGCTCAAATCGGAAGAAAAGGACCTTGCTTTTTTATATTCGAGTCGCCTCTATCAAATCGCCAACCTATAGTGCTAAGAGAAGAAGAAGAAGAGGATAACTTGGACCATTCGCTTGTCCAAATTACCTCTTTTCAAATCTCATCATTTTTTACGAAGTTGAGCAATGACAACTAGATTTAGAAAAGGTTTTGATCTGATATATATATATAGAGAGGGGGAGAGAGAAAAATGAGCTAGGAATGCAAATTTTTTCTAAACACGAATATTAAATAGTGATTTGATTAAAAAAAATATGATATTAAATTAGCCATTTAACATTATATATTAAGTAACAACCGATGATAAAAGTTTTAGCACCGGATGATATTAAAAATCTAGTGTTGAAAATGTCATTTAACACCAAATTTTAATAAAAAAATAGGTATTAAATTAAAAACAATTTTTTCCCAAAAGTTACAGTCATTTAATATCACTTTTTTTTAAGATTTGGAGTTCACAGAATTTCGATAATGTCATTGAACGTTCATAATACCAAATATCACTAAAATCTGACGATAGATGGTACTAAAAACCTTTTTTTAGTATTGACATGACTAAATCAACAATCACATAAATTCATGTATTCCTCATTTAAATGACATTCTTTCAAAACTCTTTATGCTTTTAAATGAATATGTACATGCATAACTAGAAAGTTTTAATCTATTATTTTTCATGATAATATATAATTCTCATTTGCATCTACAAAAAAGAATATTAGAACCATATTTTTTATTTTTATATGTTAGTCTCAAAATATTGTTAGTAACTCAAAAAAAAAATTCTACAAAATTTTACATACTTTAATTTTTAGTTACAAATAGAGGCGAAGGGAGGGGATGCTGGAGGGTGCCTGACATCCCTCAATATTTCTGATAAATATGCTTGATCATTGATATTCAATTCATCCAGCGCATTTCACCATTGTATTAGCACCCTCAAATAAAAAATAACTCAATTGAATGCATCAAATCAGATATTGAAAGGTAATGAACTGCAAAATAAAAATAAATAGATGGATAAGATAATGTTGCAGCTCATTTTGGTGGATTCAAACTCTTTAACTCACCGATTGATCATGAATATAGCAATGTACTTTTCAGTTATTACCGATTGTTACCAATTCATTATATTTAATGATGTTTTCAATTGTTTTGTGTATATTTGTTATATATAAATAGTTAATTATACATTTGTTCTTAATATTTTTCTATTAGATATGATTGAAAATATTCAAAAAGATCTTATTATTTCATATTTGAATTGATTTTATTCCATCACATCATCATACAATTTAAGGATCTTGTATTTTCTATTTTGACTCACATTTAATTAAAATTATCTACATATGATAATTTTGAATAATTGATTTATTGAAAAGAATTTCGTTTAATTAAATTATAATAATTTCAAGATTTTTTGGTATAACTAATCTGGAACTTCAATTACAAGTATGAAAAAGTAATAATTAACTTGTTCTACATGAAGAATGTGTGCATTATAGTTGTCAAATAGATGTGTTGATTCGTTTTAAATTATATGTTATATATAACAAACTCTTAATATATTATGGATTTCATCATGCATATTACATGCACTCATGATTTAGAATAATATCAACCTTTCATGTTTTACATTTAAATATAGAGTAAATATAGCTGTCCCCCATATTAGCGTTCCCCTTACGCGCCCCTCCCCACTCAAATGCAATGATAAATTATTTTTAATTCTTTGTATAAATATTTTATTGAACAAATGCAATGATAATCATTTTTGAGTATAAAGACTTATACTAAAAAATATAAAGACTATTACATTTGAGTATAAAGACTTATATGAGGGGCGTGTAAGGGGGCTTGTAAGGGGAGACAGTTAGTCGCTTCATTAAATATATTATAATAAATAATATCTAAAAATACCGGATAGAAAAAATTGGACATTTGACCTCTATATCAACAAAAAAGGAGATGAATTTTTTCGAGACTACATGATTGTCTATATTGAAAAAGAATTTGTTGAAAAATTTACTTCTGATGAGTAGAAATTTCTATAATCTTTTTGGATAGTCTAGAGCTAAATTTAAATTAAAAATTGATAGAGATGTAATTTTTCTAGAAATATTAAAATGTAATACAAACTTGACTTATTTTTTGTTGAATTATTTTTATAATTTTTTTTTTATTTGATTAGCATGTAGTATATTAATAGGTTGTTATATAATTACTTCGATCAACATATTATTTGTTATCATTAATATTTTTTTAGATTTTGAACTTTCGAATCTAGCTCCACCACTAGTTATAAATTAGAAATTGCATGCTGAAGCAACACGAGGCACTTTACTAGTTCTGGTTGATTTTCGAACTTCATCCCACAAAGTGATTTGCTAAAAAAAAATAGATCTTCATCCCACAAAGTGATATTTGCTAAAAAAATGTTTAATTATAAAATTAGATAATTTTATTGATAAAATTTGCATGTAGCGAAGCTGGAAATAAATAAATAAATAAATGTTGTATTTTATATTTAATTTTTTTTATTAGAAAGAGCAGTAAATTAATTGCACAACAATCTCTATAGATTAACCAGAAAACAATTGCACTTTAAGAATTTCTTTAAACAATACACACTTCCAAATGAGGAGAAGGAGACAATATATAGATATGAAAAACATAACTTGGAAAAAATGATCTAAACACTTCCGTTACATGGCTTAGAAAATTTTGAAGCTTATCACATAAGAAAATTGTTGATATTCAAAGCAGCAAACACATATCCAAAGCAATAACAACATTAGGGTTTTCAATGTTTAGCTTGTAATAAAATCCTGTTTTAGTTGAGCTATCACCTCGTTAATTACCTACATAAATCGAAGGACTTTCAAACAAGATTAGGGAATAGAGTAGTTGCATTTATACACTTTAAATGACAGTGACTATAATGCACATTTCATTTGAAAACATTAATACATAATTACATACTAATTAGGGCAGAACCATATTGATAAGTAGCTTCCAACAAAATTATTTTTACACATATTTTAACCCTCTTCATGCTAAAGTACATACTAAATGATGATTTATCCCTTTTGATTTGCTTTCACTCGAGTTTTATCAGTCCTACCTATAAATTAATAATTAAGATATGAGGAAGATTACACAACCACAAAAAAGAGATCTACCAACGAGTAAAAATTACTTTCTCCAACGGTTATGCAAGCATGGTTGTCTAAGAAATTGCTGAATTGTATAAAGAATCGTTAGCAAATAAGTATTGCCAAAGAAATTTAGTAATTTAATATTCGAGATAAGATAACAGTTTGAAGATAATTTAGTAATTTAATATTCGACATAAGACAACAGTTATTACTAAACAACTGTTACCATCCAAGTCCTAAGGCAACAGTTATCATTATATAATTATTGCCATAGATATCTAAGACAAATATTATTAAATGAACAATTGTTGTTTTACATCTTTATTTTTTTTTAAATGCTTATAAATCATGGCTAGCAAATGTTGCTAGTCAATAATGTATCATTAAACTGATTATATCATCACAAACATTTCAAATTAAACATATCAACATACAACATAAAATGTCTCATTACAATCTTTTCAACATCACAATGAAGAAAAAAATAAACAAAATAAAAATAAAGCACACAACTAGAAAAAAAAACTAGAGGAGCTATAACGAGACAAAAATAGATAACATAATTCTTGCCATTTCATCAAAGAAGAAGCTTTCATCTTCATACCTCTCTCGAGCATTCCTGTCTAGAGTTGGTTTCATTTGCACTAAGGAGAACTGAGACAACTTGGTGAAAAATAGCATATTTCTTAGGATTTCAAACAAGAAAGTAGCCTAAATACATGCATTTTCCATTTTAGAAAACAAAGAATTTACAACGATACAAATGCAGATTCTCTTTTTAGGTTTTTACCAGGAAATTCCTATTAAAAAATAACATAAGACTTGATCTTATTTGATTCGTTGTCTGTTGTTAGCTAAGACATCAATTGCATGCATTGAGCTACTCATTCTTTAAAATAAGTAACATGCAATTCTATAGCTCTCGCCAGACGCTACCGACAAAAATACATAAATACAAACAAAAGATTTTACAACGATACAAATAATCGAGATCTCATAAAAGAGTTTGTACCAAGAAATTGAACCTCTCTTTTGCAATATACGACATACCTAACTTCGAACTCAGTTATGTAACTGTGTAAGGGTTCAGTTTCCACGTAAAAAACCTAACATGAGATGCCCATTCAATTGCATCAAAGAAGAAGCATGCATTTTCTATACTTCTTGCAATCTCTATCACATTTAAATTGTTTGAATGGGGTCCTAAGATCAAGTGTTAGTGCAGAAGCATTTTTAGCAATTATAATTCAAACTTTTGGACCTTAATCGCCTAGCTAAAATCACAATCAAGCAAGTACTAATAGCAATTGAGCAAATCAAATAATGAGGTGCAAAGATAGTGAAAAGAAAGAGTAAAGATCAAGAGAAATACAAGAACACGCTATGTAACATGATTCGGCCTACAAACAAACTAGGCTTACGTCCACTAGACTCCCGAAACCAAAACTTCCTTTTGAAACCGGTTTCACTAGATCACAAGTGTTCTTACAATTACGGAACATATCTTTGATTTCTTCTCAACAAGACAACCAATCTTATATTCCTAAACCTATGAGAGGGGCTACATCGCTCTACAAGGTAAACAATTGACAACATAATCAAGGATGGTGATTAACTACTTGACCACACAATATAGTTCACCAAATAAAATAAACAATTAAGTGTTCTCGGATCGACAACTACACAATTTGGCTATCCTATCACTCTCTAAAGATGCTGAAGGAAGGCTATTGTGCTCTTTCTGGTGCTCAAGTATGTGGTTGGAAACTTGAGGAGAGCTTTATTGATGCTTCTAGTTCGAATTTCCAAGGTAGTATGTGCTCTTTCTAGAAGTCTTGAAATCTTGGCTTGCTCTTCTTGTGTTATAGAAAACAACCAACCCGTTGTAACGGGTTAGAGCCTTTTCCAAAATGCCCTTCAATTCTTGGCTGACTGACTTCTGGGCCCTCCTGGAAAATAATTCATTGTGACGGGTGGGAAATCCACTATGACGGGTTGGCAATTCGTTGTGACGGGTCTGGGATGCGTTGTGGTAACGCATGTCTTTGCCAAACATGTAAAAATCACCTGTCTTTGGCTCTTCTCCTCTTCAATCTGTTACAATAGATTGGTAACCCGTTGTGATGGGTGGGCAACCCATTGTGATAGGTAAGGAACCCGTTGTGATGGGTTCTCCATGCGTTATGATAACGCATGGCTCTGCCAAGCCTCTGTTTCTGCCCAAGGTGCTTTCTCTTGATATCAATGTGATCATCATGACTTGTACATGCATGTTTGAGCCTTTGCATCATCAGAATGTACATGTATAAACCTGCAACTCACCAAAACTCAATTGTGCAAGGTTAGTACTGATTTGTTTTGCAAATTATCAAACAAAAGAAGAGTTCAATCCAATATAATTATCATTGAGTTTACCTAGTCATAGGAGTAGTCCATGTAATAATTTAGCGAAATTTTGATTGCAAACTAAATAGAAACAAAGGGCTAATAACAAAATAGTTACGTACAATTGCGGGTCTGGAGTTTATGAAGCTTTATAGACAAATCATGCATTCCTCTCTAGAGTTGATTTCATTTGCATTTAGTTTTCTGATTAGCTAGATGGAAAATATAAGTTTCCTGTACGCTTTTTATGTACTTTAAAATGTCCTTAAACTACAAAAGTCACAGAAATACAAACAAGTTAGTATAATACTTGATATAGGTGAAGCATGATGAAAATCTAACAATAGAAATTAAAAAATTTGATATCACCCTAAAGATCTCTCGTGTTTCACCGTAAAGAAGAGGTTATTTAATTTAGTTTCACTTAAATAGCAAATTTATCTTCATATGTAGAGGTTTTTATTCATGTAAGGTCCTCAAAAACAAAATATTTACAACGATACAAAAAGTGTGATCTCTTATTAGAGTGTTTACCAAGAAATTAAACTACTCTTTTGGCGGGGCATATAGTGCCACCAATTAGAGGGGTCAGTTTCAAGGGAAAGAACTTTACGAAGAAACTGAACTCCTACACATAACTCAGACGGAAGTTTGGACCGACGAAGTTGCAAAAGAGAGATTCAATTTATTGGTACAACCTTATTGGTGTACAACTCATTCCTAAAAGGGTTCAATTCAAAGGCAACAATCAAGAATCTACGTAACACGTTCCTAAGAGTACCAATCTAATTACTTGTCTGTGTAACTCATTCTTGAAGATTAAATATAATTACAACAGATTAACACGACAACTTATACATTCAAGCATCACTTAACACGACAACTTAGTTACGTTAGAGTTTAGATGTTACCGAATAGAGCAGTGAGAGGAGAAGGCGCGACAAGAGGAGAAAAATACGACAACAGTTGTTGGTGAGAGGATAAAAACACGATATTGTGAAGAACATGAATGATCTGGTGGAGTAGATCATTCACATGCCCCGATTGAAGGCGTTGGCCAGGAGAAAACACGAAAATAACCCCTCTTTCACCTACAACTAAATGTACCAAATAAATTTTAAGATCCAAACAACACTTCATTACAATCCAAACAACACTTTCACTAACCAAATTAGTAGTTAATTATTCTTAATCTAAGATAAAAAAAACAACAAACATCATAATTATTTCGCTACAAAAATAAAAATCACCTTAAATAGAGGAAGGAAGAGGAGTGACCTAGCGATCTGAAGGTGTTGGCGAGAGGAGAAAAACACAAGATCGATGGAACAACCAAGCGGGAAAGAAGAGAGAGTTGTCATTTTGTGTGTGTGTGTGTGAGAGAGAGAGAGAGAGAGAGATAGAGATCAACATAGAGGTGTGGAGGCGGTCAGGCAAGAGGAATAAAGGGAAGGAAAAAAAAGATATGCTTGAGGGAGGCGGCCAGAGGAGAAGAGAGATAAAGAAAGATAAGAGACACAAAATTTATTTTTAGGGTTGGTGATTAGGCAACGGTTATTTAAAATAATTATTGCTATAGATGGAGCTACGACAACGAATATTTTAAATTACCGTCGCCTTAGGAGTTTTGAAAAAAGAAATAATTCTGAAAAGACAAGGCAACAATTATTTATAAATAACCATTGACCATGCTACCCCTATGACAAATGTTATTTTAAATAACCGTTGCCTTATTCTCGAAGAATTTTTTTGCACTTCTGCCAACAATGTTTAACAAATTCTTCATGAATCGTTATTTTATGTGGGTTGCTAAATCTCATTTATGTTGTAGTGCTATGATATTTTTACATAGCATCATCCACGTGGTATTTCACCTCTGTATCTTCAATTTGAAGTCTAAATTATCGATACAAATTGTTGAACGTGATTTTCATATTAAATATCCATATTATTACTATTTTAAAATAATAAAAAATTATTTAATCTAACGATTTCTGGACCATCCAATATATAAGAATGATTTTCCACCTCTCTAAAAAATAGTTAAAATTCTATAGAATTTAAAATTTTTTCTCCAAAGAGATTTAAGTATGGAGGTCAAGTTCAATGATTTGAATCGGTCGTTTAAACTTTGAAATTGAAAATATGAAAACAAAATATCGCGTGAGTGATACTTTCTGAAGTATCATAGTTTCAGTCTTATAATACATATATTTGAATTATAGTTCAAATTAACAAAATCAAAATTGTATACGTACTTTTAATTATTTGGATATGACATTTATCAAATTGGGTCTTTTGAAAAACATTATTTAGCCATTCATCAAGCAATATAAAGTTATAAGTGATTTAATTTTATTGAATTTATGAGAATGACCAATCAAATTTAAAATCAGCTTAGATTTAAAAGATATCCTATCTAAATGTTTAAAAATACAAGTGTTATTTTTTTGTTTGCTTACTAATTCTCAAATATATGTACTAAGTTCAATCTATCATCAAAAAATGAATATTCACTAGAATGCTCGTAAATTATTCCAGTAAAAATTGATCATAATTAACAAGTTGATGTTATACTTTCAGATATATGGCTCATACTTTCTTTATATCTCACTATCCGTATATTTGTCATAATTGATCACCGCATGGGATCATTGGAAAACAATAGGAGAAAACAAATTAAAATATTAAGGCCAAAAGTTGGATGTTTCAAAATCCCATTTGATGATTAATTAGTACCATACAAAAATAATAGTCAATAATACGGCCAAAAGTTGGTGTCAAAGAAGGATCTTTGAGTACCTCATTAAGCTCCATCATAACCTAACATAATACTAGATATAATTTGTATAATCGTGTCTGGGCCCACCTGCACCTACATGCATATATACATTCAACTATATTTAAGCATCCCTCTAAAGATTCTACAGGATAAAATGTCTGGTCTGCAGTAATTATACCTCACATACTATAAAAGGTTTGGATGGGATTCAGGGGCCAATGCCAATGTAGACATTCAAGTATTTTTGATTTCAGGTAGTTTATTTTTGGCTATTTCTGGATTCATAATTGATGTAAAAATAGTGTACTTACATTGCAAATTGGTAACGAATGGGTTATTTTGACGCCAAATGACGAAGTTTCATAATTTGTTAATGAAAATCCTCATTCGAGGAACAATGTCAACACGAGAGATAGCTCTCCCAACAACGATTTTGGTGATATCACGGACACTAATCCATCGTGGGAAGGAGCGTCGTGAGACGAACCCGAACCAACGTCATGTATGCGATTTGAGAGCAATTCAACCGAATTCACTAACTCCGGCGTTGATTACAATTCAGACGACTCTAGAAAATCATGGACAATTTGGATGAAAATTGTGACCAAACCGATGTCATGAGCTCAAAAGATAAGGAGACGTTGCGAAACGACCCAACTTAGTCGACGCAGAGACACTCATCGCCAAAGTGGAGAAACTCAAGTTGAAGTTCTAGAAGCAATTAAAGGAAACGTTAATATCGCACATGATCACGAAACCAGTTACACAAGCAGTTGAAGGGAGAAAAAACACCTCCCTTATCGAAGCTAAAAATGCGTAAAAAAAAGGGTGTCGAGCTCGAGACACTAAATAAGCGCTTCTTGGGAGACAATGAAAGCCCTTTATCTTTTTGGCACCTTTTATTTTTTCTTTGCATTTTTAGCTTAGGAATTTTTAGAAAAATACGAAAAAAATCACAAAATCCAATAAAAAAAACACAAAATAGTAGTTAGAATTAAATTTAGAAAATGCCTTTCTGTTATTTTGCATTCTTAGATTTCATATGTCTATATTTAGGTTTAGAAGAATGAATAAACTTGAAAAAGTGATAAATTTTTTTTTGTCGGCGACTACATCCGTAGTCTGGACCATTACAGCCGTAGTCCAACCAGGCAGAGGCCTGCAGATGTTGGTACTTCGCATTTTTTGTTTTTGCAGGCCATTACGACCGTAATCGTGTACCATTACGGTTGTGGCAATGTAAGTGAGGTCATAGAATTGAATTTACTATGTTTTTTCTTTTTGCAAACTAACAATGTATTGTTTGAATTTAGGTGATGACTTGAATGCCAGGAATTCGTACAGTATTCGTTGGACGAGCAACCATTCCTTCTCTGACAATCCCCGTCAAGGTGGAATCAAGCAATTTCGAGATCAGTTGGAGAAAATATCCGAGCTTGCAGTTGATTAGCAACATTACAGAGACTTCTATATGTTCTTACCATATCGTTCCAGTAGGGATTCTTGTATTTGGATCTCTCGTGTCCCTTTGAATTTTTTTGGGTAGTCGAATTTCATTATCCTAATAGGGTTATGCATCAGTTTGGCCGATATCAGATTGTTCTACCACCACCTCATGAGTCTTGGGATGTTCGTTATTTACGCACTTACATGCATAAGCGTGGTGTTAGGAGTGGTCTGAGGTAGATTGGTCTATAACATAGACAATACATAGATACCCCAGGTGTTGTTATTGTAGAGCAGAGATCGTGGGATGCGAGTGTGATCATTCACTACATGTATTGGTACCATACGACGTGCATGTACACTGTCATATATAGGCATGATAGCGACGAGGCACTAGCTCAATGGCTTTGACACATTGCTAGTCATTATACCTCATCTATATAAACCACCATCTTCACATTGAGCTCATTTATGTAGTACTAAGGGGTCATTTTATTTATCTTGATCTGTACCGGTCTTCATGATATAATCATGGACAACTAATTTTTTTCTCTGAATTCTCTGCATTCCCTCATTGAATCTCCAGGGTTTTTCCTTCTAATAGTCCACTTGAAATGCCTCTCAAGGTTTTATCGTGACATTTCTTCCACATATTATGCGCAACGTGTTGAGCGTAATATCGATGAACAACTTCATCATTTCGCTCACACCGACCTAAATTTGGTTGATCAAATACCGACTTTATACATTTAGCCTGATCTAATATGACACATGCGATCGGGCCCAACAACCTCTGTGCGAATTCTGTTCATAAACCATCTAGTCCATAAACCAACCCAATTTTATACTGTCTCTTCTTCAGAAATGCAAAATGTCAAAAGCAGGAGTTGCTGCTCTGCATCATAAGCACAAGCCATAAATAACTTACCCGCGTACCTACCAGATAGATGTCTGACATCGATACTAAATGACGGACAATGATGCTTCATACCTCGATTGATGAACATAATGGATTGTCTTCATTGCTTCATAATCTCCTCTACATCTAGTTCGATCTCAATATCATTCATGTTGACATCTTCATTACTATCATTAGAGTCGCCGGAATGATCAGAGTAATAATGTGATTCATGACCTAATTCAACATCTTGTCTTTCTTCTCCCATTAAATCATTTATTGGTGGACTATTCGGGTTACTATTGGTATATGGTTCAACATTAAGATTATAATCATTTATGGGTGAACTGTTTTGCTCTATAGATGGTGCATAGCTGCTTCCTGACATACTGTCGAGATTTGGATCATAACCAGTATTATCTGTATTTGGTGTTGACTCAATCAATACTTCCAACATGCGAAGTTTGATCAGCATAGTGACATTTTGGATAACTAAACTCCAAATCACATCATTATCTACAACCAACAAGTTATAAAAATAGAATCCAGTAGAAGCAGTGTTTAATCGTGCACTTATGTGCAGCTTAAACTGACTGGAAAGTAGGCCAAGTCCGACATAAAATTGCCTTCTTACTTCATCAAAACTAGTTTCTTTCGTTACATGAATTGCAAATTTGACACTTAAATTGTACACATGTGGGTCCTCTCAGTATCTGACCTATGTGATACACATTTATTACAATCATTGCTCGTACCAATCTATACACAAAACGTACTAATGAATTAGTTCTTACGATATATATTATTTTTTAGTTGATTTAAGTAAAAAATAAGTTGCTAACCAAAAAATTTACTATACAAAATATGGTAAGAAAAAATTCAACGATTAAAATTGAAAACAACCAATTACAAAATAATAGAGAACAAAATCTATATTTTTTTATAAACTTAATAAAATTAAAATGACTACAAATAAAATAGAAATTCAGAACATTAAAATTAAAACTTACAATTTTAATGACTCTTTTCGAATTTTTGGAGCGTGAACATCAATTATTTAAAGAGGAATTAGAGAATTGAATGAATTAGAAAGTTGATATCAGATGAAAATGAGGGAGATAGGGGACTGAGCTATTTTATAAGGGATTGAAATTCTATTGGACGGTGTTGCGATTACGGTCTAATTCAATTGGACGATGGTAGCAACTTCGTGCGTCCAATTAGAAAGGTTGCTTTCGGTGCAAAAGTTGTACGTGGAGTGCTGTGCTGGTAGCTTTTGTATTGGACGGTGTTGCAAATCATATTCTTTCTCTAATGAACGGTGTTGCCAGCATCGTTTATATATATTTTTCGAACATTTAAATTACTCTTTTTGTACTCATATAATTTATTTATTTATTTAATTTTTAATAATAAAATAATCGGTGAATGGTATATCAATCAATATCACTCATTGCACCTCGTAATGCCAAGTCACTGTCCTAAGGATATCACTTCCGAATACGCTATTTGCTTGCATTTTCCCCTTTTCTTTGTTATTTCAATTTGCTACCTAGCAGTGGTGAAATGATGATCTGATGTGATGTTTACCATCACCTTGGAGGCTTCACCAGAAAAAGGAAAAGGCACGGACCTGCGAATGAGGCGTGATCGTTCGATCCACCTCGAAATCTGATCCACACAGACACTTGGTGAGGTCAGCAGTGTTGAGTCTCCTGCATTTTTACCGCTACTACAGCGTCGAATGTTGTTCGTATAATATTTTTACTACAGTACCAACAAATTTACAACGTAACAGTACTGTCTGCTGATCATTTCGTGACCCCGCATTATTTCGGTGGATACGGATTCAGCTGCACTTGCTATTCTTTTATTTTGCAAAAATTACAAAATTCATAATCAGAAAAAATACACAGCATTTTACATAGACTGAAAAACAAAAACTCTTATATCTAGAGTTTTATTAGTTGTTGTTTATTTTACATGACGGTTGAAAACTAAAGTGCAATGTAGGTGTCATTTTAGTTTATTAGTTTAAATATTAATTACAATTGATGTTTAATTTTTTATTAAATAACGTTTCATGAATTATTAGCATTATTAATAGTATTTTGTAGTATTAGTCCTTAAAAACTTCAAATATTGGAAGCAGTCAATATATTATAATATATAAAATCGGCATTTTAATCCGAATTCTTTGTATTTTGTTGTGTGAATGCCGGTTAACCCACCGTTAGAAATTTAATGTATTGTCAGTAGGCATGTCGATGATCAGTCATTTCATCGTTTTTCATTTTGTTTCGTGACAAATAAAATAATTATGATAAAAAAATTTCGTTTAGATAACGAAACGGATGACGAAAACATATTATTTCCTGATCGTTTGTTTCGTAGTTTTGTTTGTAATTGTGTATTGTTAGAATTGTTTTTATTTCAGAGAAAAACACTATACTAAGAGAGGTGATGAGAGAGGAGAGGAATGAATGCTCGAATGAGGAGATGAATGATTTGATTAATGTGTATGTTAGAACCGTTCATCATTTGCATTAGAGTGTTGAGAGAGGAGATAGATGAAGAACGAAGAAAATGAGTTTGATTGTTATGTTTCGTTCCGATCATTTTGTTCGTTTTCTTTAACAAAACAATTAATGAAACAAATTTTTTTAATCGCTCATTAAATAAAACGGTTCACAAAATTAATCTCTTTCGTAATCGTTATGCATGTTAGACAGACCTAATCGTCAGTTAAAATAATAAATAAACTAATTCAATCCCAAAATTCGAACTAAAGTAAATATATAATTAGAAGAATAGAGTCCCGTACATATTTCACTCTAGTTAGAGCCCTGTTTTTCTTTTCTGCTTAAAAGACAAACCTTGCTTGCCTTTGTCAATGACAGCATAAAATAAAATAGCACCTCACCTCTGTTTGACGCTGGTCAATAATTTTTATAGCATTTACACTGTAACATTTGCATACTGCCAGAGATGGGTTTGTCGTTATTTAGTTATTGCACAAGCAAACAAAACGCAAAAGTCTGCTTTAATGCAGTGCAATTTTGGTGCAACTTGGGAACAGGAAAACGGTCAAAATACATACAGCAAGCGTATATTTATAAGGAAGTTTATTTTATTTCTTTTTCGTTGCGTTAATTAATATTTTGAAAGCTAAATGGGGACCGATTTAAAGGTTTAATTTCGAACAAAATATTTCGTCTCTTGCTTGTTTAAAAAGGGTGTCGGTCAAAAAATAGCATGCATAACTATTTCGAACAAAAATGTATGTTATTTTTGTAATGAAAAAATATTATGAATGTTAACAAGTTAATGTGTATAATAATTCAAATAGCATGCATAACTAGGGGTGCACAAAATACTCGTGACTCGTGACTCGCTCGTGTTCGGATCGCTAACAACTCGTTCGTTAACAGCTCGAGTGTTAACGAGCCGAGCCAGCTCGTTAGTAAACGAACCGAGCTCGAGCTGTGACAAGCTCGGCTCGTTTAAGTATCGAGACCTTAACGAGTTAATCTGGACCGTCAAATTGATTACCACTATCTCTAAATAGATCATTATCATAGAGAATTTTCATGATTTTATAATTTTATTATGTTTTTTTAATTATTTTGTCATTTTTTTCTTGCAAACGAGCTACAAACGAGCCAGCTCGAGCCTTAACGAGCCGAGCTCGAGTTGAGAGTTTCAGCTCGTGACTCGTTAACAAACGAGCCGAGCCAGCTCGTTAACAAACGAGCCGAGTTCGAGTTCGCCCCAGCTCGCTCGAGCTCTGCTCGTTTACACCCCTATGCATAACTATTTCAGTACAAAAAATAACATATATAATAACTTAAATAATGTGCATAATAACTCAACTAAATGTACATGATATCATCGGTAATGATAATCAGTGTCAAATGTGGTATCTACGTATCAACTCCTATATTTAAAAATAAAAAGACAATAATGAAATGATTTGCATCAATATCCAAAAATAAGTTAAGTTCATGCACAATTAAACTTTGACAAGATCAAATTCGGACACAATTTTATTATAATTACATAAAAAAACTCATTTTTTATTATAATAATAACTACAAATATATAAATTTTTTATATTCTTTAAAAATCAATTTCAAAAACTTACCTGAACTTGTTTTAGTGTGAATCTGATTTGCATACACACGCATCCCGGTACATTTAAGAAAGAAAAAGTAAACAAATATAATACAACACTGTGCGAGATTATGCGGCACAATTTATCCTATATTTCCTAAGAAATAGCAATAATCTTGGCAAAACAAAGAATTTGATGGTGGGGGACCAATAGTGGGAAAAGCGGGGTCTCCAAAGCAGTTTCCAGCGCAGCCACGTGAGCGAAGGGATGTGGGTCCCAATTCCTGTCGGCCTTCTCTTTTCGAGTCTCTCTCTCTTTCTGTGACCATTTCTATATGACAGTCCGTGTTGTTTATTGCACTATGGCTTCCACAGTTCCACGTGTGTAGTTCAGGCCTTTCGTTCGCTTTTCTCGCTTTTGACAGGAAAGTTGAACCAAGTTGCACCAACTTCACATGGTTGTAACATGGAGTGTGTCTAAAAAGGAGATACGGATAGAACTTAGAAGAACCCGAAAGCAATTGGATTTTGGGTTCCCCGAAAAGAAAAGATGAAAAGAGAACAGGAGAAGGCCAGCGTGACATGGCAGCACTCTTTGTGATTTGTGATTTGTGATTTGTGAGCTGTGGCATGTGGTTAACTAGACTAGCAGTTGAGTTGACATGGCTATATAGCCTATATTTGAGATCAAAAGTTGAGAACTTTCAGAAAAGATTTTTTTATTCTGAAAAAAACATGGATATAGGACTTCTTATTTTGTTCAATTCTGTTTGAATCCGAACAATTTTGATAACTTTCCACCAAAAAAATAAAAGAACAGTTTGATAACCTCTGTGATTAGACAGCTCTTAAGATTTTAGGTTGTGCTTTAATTTGATTGCTGCGGCTTAGATAACAAGACCAAATTGGAATGTATCTTTTATGGATTTGTCAATTAAATGTTTTTATTAAATTAAACAAAAGTTAACAAACTAGGGAAAAGAACAAGTTAGTATGTACACTATTATATGTTATTCTATATCAACTTGTACTAATTTATTCTAGAGAAAAGTTTATTTTTACTCTTGAATTATTATTTTTGGTTCAAATTAGCCTCTACACTTTTGTTAGGTTCAAACACCATTCTGAATTCTTGATTTCAACTAGTGATTTTAAATTACCGAGCGGGTCCAACTCGATCCTGAAAATTTGAGGCCGCGACTCAACCTGCCTGGATCGATTCCAAACTGGTGCAGACCTGTTGAAAAAAAACGATGGGCTATCTTATTTTATTTGCATCAGTTAAAATGATACTATTTACATTAACATATATACTGACAAATACAATTGAATAGTTCTTGACGCAATATTTCTAATGTTATTCATCACAAAACATTCATTACAAAGCATTCATACAATTGAATAAAATTGCAGGATTTCTAACACTTTGAGCAATTTCAGATGTACAATGGGGCACAATCCCAGTTTGTATGCCACAACTATGCGGGGGAGTGGCAGGGGGGCGGTAGCCCCCTGCGAGGGGGGATCAGAGGTTACGAGAAGTCAAATTACATGAAAATCCTTTAAGCAACGACCTAGACTACCCATAAATGACTAGTTGCTTGGCAAGACGCAACAAGCCTGTGGCGAGGTGCAAAGGCGTCATAGCACATGTGAGAATTGGGAATAACATCTCATTCAGTGGAGGAAACATTAACTCTGAAATTTTGGAAGAAATCACGGATTTGGCTAAGTACTAAGAAGTGCAATAAATTTGGCGGGCGCTAATTTTTTTGGTGGGCGCAAGTGACCTCTTGTTGGGTCACGAACGGTTCAAATCCGTTAATTAGCTTAAGCTACGAAAAGACCGTAAAACAAAAATTGTACTTCTAACTTAAGCCAAGGATTAAACGAGATATGTCAGAACAACTACCGAGAGTGTCCACCTCCCGTTTATCTTAGACATCAAAACCCGATTTAATCCTTTTACAGATCTACTCCATAATTGATTTTTAAAACTTTAATCTACTTACAAATTAAATAGATTAATATAACATTTATATCTTGATCCAAATTCCAATTGGATTGCAGTAGACTCGAAAGACTGAATCTGAGAAGCTCCTCTCTTCGGAGTATCAGTCGTCTGATACCTCTATCGGTTCTCCACCAGGACTGACCAAAAAGTGGTTTATTTCTTCTGCCAGAAATATTGTAAATCGCATAATTCTGCAAAAACACTATTCACCGAGATAAGGACTAAATAAATATATTCACGGCTTCGCCAAAATACCGCAAACTTCGCCAAAATACCATCTTTAGATACAATACGATTTTTAATGTGATTTTATCTCTTCCCATGCCCCTCTATTTATAGGAAAATAAGGAGGTTGGCCGATTACCGAAATACCCTTGAAAAGTCAAAAGACCAAAATACCCCTCAAGGACGCCAGCACAAATAAAATATCCAAAAAATTAATTTTCAAAAAATTATTTAAGCCGCCATGTATTTTTTATTTTTATTATTATTATTATAATTAAGATTTTAATTTTTAATTAAGGTTTTAATTTGATAATGATTTTCATCCCAAATTCAAAACCATAATTAATATTTAAAGTCTAAATTAAATATATATAAATATATAATTGTTCTCAACAATTATATTTCTCAGGGTTCGGTATCGGTTCGGTATCGATATGGTTTTATACAACGTATCGAATACGTTTATAAATTCAACCGTTGTTTTTGCTTGTCATCTCAGGTGACATATATAATTTAATTATATCACATATATTTAATTATAACCATCTTAATATTAATTATAACCAATTTATAATTAATCATTAAGATTCTCTGATTGGCTCCTATACAGTGTGACCCAATAGGATCTGCGTTATGTTGGTAAATAGAATTAAAACCATTTTAACTCCTATAATCAAAGGAGACATCTGACATCTGCACTATGATCATCCAATTACACAGATGATGTTGTACTGTACAATACCACGATCCACTAAACTATTTTAGTCGTGTTAATTCTTTTGTCTCACAGTATCATATTAGTTTCAAGGTAGGTGTGTGTCATCCTTGCAAACTTAATCTTTTCTCGATCTTGAGCAGATTCATCAAATATAATTACTCTTGTAATTATACTGCATGCATATAACCCTACTCTATCAAGGGGCCCAGTGATACTGTAACTCGTATATAGATACGAGGGACAACAGTACTTTTGGTAAACCATCACTACCTCAGCTAAGCTATATATACCGAAAAGTACCGTTTTGACTGCGTTTTACCGACAACTTAGATAACAATCACACATACACATCTCTTAGTAGGAAATATGAATACCTCATACTTTAGAACTTACACTGAATGAAAACATTAATGACACTTACACAATTCTATTTAATGTTTCATTCGAGGTCTGTCAAATACCATGTTCCTGGAACATGTATTCATGTGATTAAAACGACATCTCATGTCTATGGTCTGTAAAACTTAACCATCTTTTAATACACATTCTAACCTTGTAACGGTAAATTAGTGTTCCTGCTAATTACCTTGGTTAGAGACTTTTGAGAGTATATATCATCTGTATTATGAAGTTTCATAATTCCAGTTATTGACTCTAGTCAGATAAAGAAATGATTCATAAATTTAATAATACTCAAGGTAACAAAATGACAATTTATTAATCACTCAATTCTTGAACAAAGCTTTATGATAATTTATCGTATTATTGACTTCTAGTTTATTACAAACTAACACCATTACCGCTTGAGTCTCCTCTTGATCCTGATGATCCCACTAGTCGGCTTGTGCAAGGTACTTTGCCTGGATTTCCACCTTTTTCAAACCCTAATTCGGTGGTACATTACACACAGCAGCAAGTTTCCTCTTCTCAACCTCCCTTGGACCCTTCTCAAGCAACAAATTGTCAACTGATAGACTATATGATCAAGATGAACACCGAATGGAAAGAGCATCATAGTGAACTACAAAAAAATTATGACACTCTAGCAAGGAACTACGCCAAAGTTCATCAAATAACCTCAATTTGGAAGAAGATAACCATCAACTACAAGTGGATATGCATGGCCTCATTGATCAAGTCGAGAGAATCAATTTGGCTCAGAGAGATCGATTTGATGACCTATACGATTGGAACCAAGAGCATTACATCCAGTTGTTCGACATCTCGCACCTCACTAGCCAGATGTACCGTATGCACATAGAGAATGATGGGCTCGAGGAGACTGCACCACCGTCTCGAGTTATGCATCGTTAATGATTTCGCATGCCAAACCCGATAGGGATCAAGCCAGGTCAGTCCAGTGGACAGGAAACCGAACCTTGTTCATGTATTCGTGGCGGGGATGTCATGCCCTATGTTTTTTAAAATATGCACAACTTGTCGTTAATTTCTGTGAAACTTTTCCTGTCATGTAGATTAAATTCTTGCATAACATAAAATAAAAATGTGTGTTCGTGTGGTGAATAAGATTGTTTGAAGAAATCCGAACCTTGCTCGATAAATTTAAAGTCCTGTATGAACCTCAACATCATTCTAAATTAACAAATTCACAAATTCTCCCTTTTTACTGCTTTGAATAAATGCTTAGATGAGTTTTGGTTAATATCCCAAGAACCAGTTCGATTCTCGTAAGTTTAGATTTGCTTGAGGACAAGCAAAGATTAAGCTTGGGAGATTTGATAAGTGTGTTTCATATATATACAATTTAAAGTTTATCTTGTGAAATTGATCAAAATTCATAAGATTTAACTATTTTGCCTCTATTTTGTACGAGTTCGAGATACTTTCCTACATTTGTGTAATTTTCGTGCATGAATCAGGAATACAATGTCAAGGGTCTTGTGCTAAAGTCGTAAAGCTTATCCTTAGCTTCGCAACTCATTTTAAATCATCTGATTTGACATTCGGATGAAGGAGATACGACAAAAATACGAACTATACAGTAGAAAAACTGGATTGCGGGCGCAAGAGGCTTCTAGCGGGCGCAAATTGTGAATCTCATTGTAGAAGTTGGGTACTTAGTCAATTTTCTGCACCACAAGGGGATCACCTCTCTTGCGAGCGTAAGAAATTCTAGCGGGCGCAAATGTGTTGTGAGCAAGAGGGGAGATCCAATACTTAGCAATTTTCTGTAGCACAAGGGGGTCACATTTCTGGCGGGCGCAAGAACCATCTGGCGGGCGCAAATGCACTGGGAGCAATAGAGGTTGTGTACTTAGCCAAAAAAATTCAACACAAGGGGGTTCACATTTCTGGCGGGCGCAAGAACGCCTGCGCCTACTAGAGGTTTGGTACTTTGCCATTTCTTTAGACGCAGATTGACACCCTTTGGTTGGAATTCGAATTTTGAACAACAGAAAGTTTTAAAAGAAGGCAGAAATGCCCAGAATTGGTCATGCTTCATTTTAGAGATAGATTTTGAGAGAGAGGATTCTAGAGAGAGAAAGAAACACAATGAGAGGACTATTGGAGAAGAGATTTGCAAACGATTCTCGGTTTAATCTTTTCTATTCTTTCTAATGTTCTGTATCTTATTTACTATGTTTTATTTCTCTCTTTTCTGCTATGAGTGAGTAGTTCTTACTAGGTGACAGATGTAAACTCGAAACTCGTTTATTTTTTACTTAGTCGGATTAGATTTTCTTACTTCGTTTGATTGTTGTTTTTATTTCTGAGTATTATTCCTTGCCTCGTGATTTATGGCAATTTAGGGTCTTAGAATTGTTGTTGAAAGACTGAATTGTAAAACCCGGAAAACCAGAAATAATATAAGTTATTATTGGGAGTCGAGAGACGAAATAGTGACTTAAGGTCAACCAATTCGCTATCTTTTATCATATTAAGAATCGAAAGGAGACGTATGTATATTAGATGCAGAATTAATCAATTGCGCTTAATAAATTCAGATTGCACCAATTAGGAACCGAAATGGTGATATTGATTGTAATTTGAATATGGTACCGAAATCAAGAGATTGAACTTAGTACTAACTTGTAATACTTGCGACCTGTCAATGATTAAAATCAAGTCATCTGATGTATTTAATTTTTATTTCTCATCTAACTCTATCTCTCAATAAATCTAAAAAAATATATTTGAATTTAGAGGAACAAGCTTTTTAATTATATCTTTGTATCTGAATTTGGAGGAAAAATGAAGCAAATTGGAAGAGAAATATAATTAGTACGAATTCTTTGTTTTCAGAATCATTTTCAGAATTTCTTTGCTTTTTTCTTTTTTTTAGACATATAACATGACAAAAACATTTATTCAAGGGTTTAATTGCAAAAAATATGTATGTCTTACAGCGTATTTGAAAAAATAACACAACAATAAAATGACATATTTGCAAGTAGTAAGTCTTTCTTCTAATTATATTTTATAAAAGAACATATTTGCAAAAAAATATATGTTTGTTTTTTCACATCGTAGCTGTCACGTATACAGCTACAAATTCATTTTTTTTAGACTTTTAATGCCGGTCTTTTACTAATGTCCGGTATTAAAAGTTATATTTAATACCGATCTTTTACTAAAGTTCGGTATTAAAAATTGACATTTAAAACCGGATGTTTCCAACCTTTAACAACTCTCCTATAACACCCCCGGTTCGATAATTAAAGTTATATTTGATCGGTATTAAAAGTCAAATCTGTAGTAATGTGTTCTTGTCATCTAATATGTTATGTGTAATTATCTTTGTGCATATTTGTTCTACATACAACTATTTGCATAATCACCTACTGGTGTTGGCATGCGCTAGGATGCCTGCTTAAGGTTGAATGTAGCAATGAACTACTTATTACAAAAAGAAAAGTAATATGAGATGTGAACACATAGCAGTCTTAGATTTGTAATTTTCACATTGCAATTTTTGTAAATGTGTGACAGCATGAGACTTGCGACAAAAAGTTCCAATATAAATGGGTGCGACTTGTGAGACATACTACAATAATTATACATATTGGTCAATCCAAAGTTTAAAACCAATGATTTTCCTATTATCCCAAAAACTAGGGGGAAAAATGTAATTTTTGTATTTCCTATGAGATTTTGATATATAGACTGAATTGAGCGATTCTGATTCGTCATGCTTTAATGTTGAAAATCAAGATTTAGAGTTGTAGCACCAACCAATTGACAATTTGTAGTACCATAGCCTCAATTTTATAAGCTTTGTCTCTGTCTAAAACATAGTGACTAAAAAAAGAACTAGATAGTAAATTATCATATAGTCATTTTTTTAAAGAAAAGTTATTAATCATATTTTTTTATCGTTTCATGATAAACTTTGAAAAAGACTTGCACGATTCATTTTAGAAAAGATGTTTATGTTATAAAATGCCTAAATAATCGAGATTAAATAAAATAAGTTACACAAAGGCTATTTCGAGTAAAGTTTGCATGAATAAATTATTAAATTCAAATAATTTTGAACTCGAGCCTAAAATCGAGTTAATCAAATGTGTAACTATCAGTACGAACTGGAATTAAGTTTCTAATCTTAATTAATGGGAAAGAAATCAGCATGCATGCAGTGCAAATTGAGTGGGAGAAAGACCCAAAATTTTCCCATTTAATTAATATATATTAGTAGGTAATATCTTATCTAAATTGCTACAGTAGAAGCTCAAACATTCCTTTGTGATAGCTTGGAGAAATGAAAAGAGCCGACATGAACATTTTCTTGTTTTTCTATTATAGTGATCGATCGATCTTATTCGGAACATGTTCACATCCTTTCCTTTTCCTTAATTAGCTCCAACTGCTTAATTAGCTCTTTTAATACCAGACTGTGACCACTTTTATTTGCATGTGATGAGGGGCCAAGAGAGCAAATATATGGTCGTAAAGCGTGTTATTGCGGGGTATGGTGTGGGCTGATAAATAGTGTCTCGTTAATACATTTATCATAATAATAATAATAATAATAACAACAGAACAAGGCAATGGTAATATGCATAAAACATCCCGGCCCTTCCATCTTTTGTATAATAACATCGGTATCGATAGTCGGTATCAATAATAACATCAGTATCGGATAATAACATGCATATATAATAACTCAACTATATGTAAATAATAATATATCTCCAGACTTAGAAGGAAGATGAGGATTCACATGACCACAACGCACACATGTTACAACACTGGAGAGTCTAGAGAAGATGCTACTATCAAGTGCATATTTTTTCTTTTTGTCAACACAATAAATATACATATATTTCATAAAATAATTACTGTAGTTTTGTTTGATGAACAAGTAAGAACACTACAACGAAAAAGAGATTTAACAATTCTCAATTCTCATAAATTATTGAACACTTTTGGCAAAAGAGCAAAAAATAAATATATGATGTTAAAGCAACGGTTATTTAAAACAACTATTGCTATAGATGTAGCTACAACAACAGTTATTAATAAAAAAACTGTTGCGATATATTTTCAGAATTATTATTTTTTTAAATCTTAAGATAACAGTTTCTTAAAATTTCTGTTGTCGTAGCTACACCTATATAAATAGTTATTTTAAATAAATGTTGTCTTATCCTCAACCTAGTTTAAATAAGCGCTTCACGACTTTGTTTCTCCGTCTCTTTCCTCTAGCCGCCTCTCAAACTTCTCAAACTTTTTGCTAGATTGGATCCCTCTCTTTCCCACCTGGCCGCCTCCACACCTCTAACTGACTTGATCTGCTAGAGGTGTGTAAGTTATCAATTTCACATATCACACACCTCTTGTTTCTTCTTCCTTTTGCTGATGCCTTGACCATTGGAATGATCGACGCCGCCATATCTTCTATGCTCACTATCAGTCTCGTGTTTTTCTCTTCTCGTTGATGAGCCTTGTCGTGTTTTTATCATTTCGTCGTGCCGTCTGCATCATCTTCTTTAAGGTAATTTTTTATTTCATTATTTTGGTACTTCTTAGTGATAGTTAGAAAAACGAATTGTTGCAAGGACTGAAAAACATGTTATTTATTATTCAAAAGAATTTAGGGTTTGATAAGAACTTGATGCTTAGAGTTTAGAATTTAATAAGAAATTGATGCTTATGATTTAAGAGTTTGATAATAAATAATTAATTGTTACAACACTTTTGTGGGTGCACTAGTAGTACGGTAAAAATTCAACAATAAAAATATTGATTTGATTTCACCACTATCACGACACGTGATGAAACTCCGGTTTTTCACCCTAACAGAAGATGTTATCTATCTACTTTTTCTTTTGCATTTACTGTAAAAGGTACTAACTGGTTGTCATTTGTCTAAGAGTTTGTATTTTTGTGTTTATGTAGCGATTCCTTACGACAAGTATTGCATGACAAGATTTCTAGTGTGTAGAAAGCATACAGGTCACTTGTGATCAGAAAATGAGTGCAAATGAAGCCAACTCTAGATATGAATGCAAAATTTGTCTGGAAAGCTTCACAAATTCAAGGCCCGTAATTCTATGACTATGTCAACTCCTTTATTTCTATTGTGATGCAATTTCTTGATAAAGAGTCAAACATAAGATCTCGCATTTGTAACATTTACTGCGCTAAGATAGAAATTACATCTTTTTAGCTATTTTTGCAAGTTTTTTCTAGTTAGGTATTTTATTTGTATTTTGTTTCTTTTATGTTCTTTATTTTGATGCATTGTTTGTAATGTAACATGTTATATGCAATATATGTGTTACATGTTGTATCTGTAATATGGAATATTTATGACATTTAAATGATATGTTTGTTGGCTAGTAAAATCTAGAACTAGTCGTTATAAAACATTTAAAAAAATTATATGCATATAACAACGATTATTTACTAAATAATCGTTGCCTTACATGACCTATGGCGACGATTATTTACTAAATAATCGTTGGCTTACTCTAATATTAAATTACTATTTCACTTCGACAATACACATTTGCCAATGATTTTTTATAAGATTCAACCATTCCGTAGACAACATCAGTAGCATAATTGTTGGTGAAGACGATTTTTAAGCGTTGACAGATGTAATTTATTTTGTTCAGTGATCATTAAATTTCAAATGACTCAAATTTCATACACAACCCATCTAAATATATACCGTAATAACTGAATGTATCATAAAAATTGAATGCATGCTAAAAAGCGTGCAGATTAATTCTTGGAATATACAGATATCGAGTTTACTTTTTAACAAAAAGATTGTCAATTTTGTAATGGAATAAATTTGAACAATTTTTCTAATTCATTTTTTTTTTCTTAATTTACTATAAAATGGAGTGTATACTAGGTTCCGGCATGCTTATCCTGTATCATATTTTCTTGTCAAAGAGAGCGAATGATTATGTATTATTTTCAGATGTGCAACTTTAATCCTGGTTCGAGAGCAGTCTATATCATCTGGGAACCAGATCTGGTGCTGTGTCGGATGGTGTAGCGCAGCATCTAGACCGTCCGATTTTCACCGATTGCATCAAGATTCGTGTCAAAGTATTTACTTCCTGATTTTCATCGTTGACGATCGATCTGAACCGTCCATCTGCTGTAGCGCGTTACTGTGCTACAGCAAATTCGGTCCCTATATCTCACTTGCTAGTAATCATGCTCGGTCTTATTTAAATTATGAAATTTTGCCAGGTTGTTTTGGTAATCATTACAGGTATTTCTTAATTATTGTTTTTTACTCACTGTTTATTCACTTTGCGAGTGGCCTTAATTAAAAAAAGGTTTTGATTTAATCAGCGTCTGATTTAATGATTAAGGAAATTTGTTCTATATACAGGAGATTTATTAGATAGTTAAAATCCGTTTGAAAGATTTTTTTTAATAAATATTAAGTGAAAATATAAGAGTTATGAGTCCATTTTTCTATAGAACAAGTGTAAAAGCACATGTCAAAAAATAAAAAATATTAAAAACTACAATTATGAAATGCAGAAACTAATCAGAATGACATTTAAAGCCCAATTTTACTATCGAAAACGTGATAACTTCAAAATAAAAAATGTGATAACTGTGTTTGAATATAAATGACACCATCACATAAAGTAGATTTAACAACTCTAATAAAATAGTTATTGAAAAATGATATTAAATATTATTGACAGAAGTGCAAAAAAAATCTCTAATGATAAGACAACGATTATTTAAAATAATTGTTGAAGTAGGTGAAGCTATGCCAACGATTATTTAAAACGATCATTGCCTTATCTTTTTCAGATTTTTTTTTTAACTCTAAGGCAACAATTTTTAAATAATTGTTGCTATAGATTTCTTTAGATAGTAGATTTTTCTTCATATATCGAGATTTTTGTTTCTTTAAAGTCTTTAGGAACAAAATTACTTCGATACAAATGAAAAAAGTCTTATTAGATTTTTCCCTTGAAATTGAAATCCTCTATTTGATGGGACTTGATATGTCTTAGGTGAATTCGGTCAAGAGGGAGAGAGAGAGATTATAGGCAAGAGGTGGTGGATTCGGCCAGGATGGGTTCAGCTAGGGAGAAGAGGAAGAAGGAAGAGAGGGGAAGGAAAATACGGCCTGTGGAAAAAGAGAGAGAGAGATTAGAGACGTAATGTTTTTATTTTAAGGATTGGAGAAAGGCAACAATTATTCAAAAAACAATCGTTGTTGTAGATATTTTGAAAAAAAAATCTGAAAATATAAAACAAGGGTTTTTATTAATAACCATTGACTTATCCACCCCTACAACAACAATTATTCAAAATAACCGTTGTCTTATCTCCATAGATTTTTTTCGACTTATGTTAGAATATAAGGGGTTGATTCTTAATGCGCAAGACTAAGGTCAATTCAATGTGCGGAAGTGATTTCAATTCAAGTTAAATATTTTAGACCTTAATCACCTAGCCAAGTAATAGAGCAAGCAATTTCAAGAACTAATTGAGCAAATCACAAGAATTAAGAGCAAAGTACTAAAAAAGAGAGAGAGTGAAGAGAGAGCAATCGAGAACAAGTGAACATGCCATGTAATGTGGTTCGGCCTATCAAAAGAACTTAGGCCAACGTCCACGGGTCTCCCAGAATAAAATCTTCTTTTCGGGTTGTTTCACTATAATCAAGTATCTTTTACAAAGGGCGGAGCCGATCTTTGACTTCTTCTACACAAGTTAGTCAATCTTCTTCTTCTAGACCGATGCACGAGACAACACCCCAATACACAATAAAAAGGTCTGATTGACAACAGAATCCAGGACATAGATGCACCACTTGACAACACAAATGTGATCCACCAAAGGCTAAAAACTAGCTAAGTATTTGGTTCTCGAATAGACAATAAGAAAATAGTAGCTATCCTAATTGCTCTCTAGGTTAGGTAGCTGGTGGAGACTTGAATAATGCGCTCTTCTATGCTCAATTGATGTTGGGAAGCTTGTAAGAATGTTTTGATAGTATTCTGGTTCATTTATGTATCTCTTATATAGGCTAAGCACTTCTTGGAATTTTGGATCTGTCAAAAATACACATAGCATTACAGAATCCTCCATAACGGGTTGGCAAGGCGTTATAATGCCTTGGACATATTCCCTATTTGCCCTTCTGCAGTTGACTTGTGGGCCAAATGTTCAGGAACCCGTTATAACGCTTGGCTAACTCGTTATAACGGGTTGCAACCTATTGTGACGCCTTGCTGGAGCGTTACAGTAACGTTTGTCTCAGGAAAATCCAGCATCTGCATCTTCTCTCTCCTCCTGAGGCGTTATGACGCCTTGGGCACCCGTTATAACGCCTTAGGGACTCGTTATAATGGGTATTCAAGCGTTATGGTAATGTTGTGCTCTGTTTTGAGCATTGAAGCATTCCCTTGATGCTTTGATCATGTCTTGACTTATCTAGGACATGTTTGATCATGTTTGACATTGGTTTGTACATGTTTTAACCTGCATCTTCACCAAAATTCAATGTGCAAGGTTAGTACTTTGATTGTTTTGCAAATTGTTAAACAAAAGATGAGTTTAATCCAACAACTTATGCCAATGGTATTTTACAAAATCTTCTTTGACTGTTGCTTTATGAGGGTTGTTATATGCAATCGCTTGTGCATATGCAGAGTGTTACATACGATAAAGTTATTATGCAGTGGTTATTATGCTGACATAATTATGCGGGTGCATATGCGGTCCACTTATGTGGATATATGGATGAATAATAATAAATGCGACAGATATGCAGTGGACATGCTAACACATAGTAAGATATGCATATGCTTAGGTAGAAACTGAAAATATTTGAACTCCTAACTACGGGATGATAATGTCATGATTTATTTACATTCCTTCTTTTTTGCTCATCTCAGCATAAGTTATGTTTTATATTCTTTAATTTTTTGATAAAATTAAAAATTTCACCGCATATAAATCTGCATATCCACATCCCGCTTATGCTATATGCGGTGCCCTTCTGCATGCATATTAAAATCAACATTTTACAACATCGGACGATACTGAACATTTTTTAGCATAAGAAACCTATACTACTATATCATTATACTTGTCAGCTAATTTTGACTCGATGATGTACACATTATAAATAAAATTCTATAATATTTGATGAATGTTCAATCCAAGTTTTTAATTCCGGAATTTATTTCTTATACAAACTACTCAACACTAGCAGTCTGGAGTCTAAAAATACATCATCCATTTAAAGAAATACATATTTGAAATTTAGCACAAATAATGATAATGATTATTTGAGAATTATGATCCCCATCCAATTAAAAAAAAACCCTCCTACTGAGACTTTAATTCCTAAATTAAATGGTCTGTACATCAAGAAAAATACAAAACGCGGATAAAAATAAAAGCACCAACTCCTCGCACGGGCTGCTGCACGCCACAAGAAATGACGGTCCTACATAATTATTTGAGAGAAGCTAAAATTCTAATACTTATTTTTATATATAATAAAGGTAAAAGGAAGTAATATTTAAACACTAACATTTATTTAATTGCAAAGAATTCTCAGTTGCGTGAATCTTGACGACACCTGCGAATGCAACAGTTGTCGACACAAATGCTACGATCCAACGAGGATAAATTGTCTCGTGTTCAATGATTCAATTCAAATTTGGTACATGTGCTCGATGGAAGTATCTCAGACAAATCATAACAAAGAATGAACCTCACCAGTACTTGGTATTTGTTTTATTTATACTTCTCTACAATTACAATTACAAAGCATGGTTGTAATAGGCGTTGGTGGAAGCAAGCAAGTGTCACGTGCAGTGTACATCTGTCATGCCATAAACCACAACAACTTCCAAGTTTAATTCAACTCTTTATACAATTATAAACCAGAGATGAGAGAATATAAGAGAGATAAACAGATAGATAGATGCTTTGCTTGCTTGGTTTGAGACTTTGAGCGAACCAGCAAAGAAACCCACGACAAATCCAGCTGTATAACAAGGCACTGGCACTGGCACTGGCACTGACACTGTTCCAATTTGCTTTAATTTCTTCAGGCTGTACCATGCCATTTGCTAAAAAGAAATGAAAAGGAAATTGGAAAGAACCGACTTAAATTCCCACTGCCTTCCAAGTTCCAAGTATTGGACCCCTTGGAAAGAACCGATTTATTTTCCAGTACCCTACAAATTAATGGCCTCAAAAAAGAAAAATCTATTCCCTATTTTGTTTTTTGTTTTTGTTGAAGCTAATTGCCGTGGAACATAGAGGCAATTTTTTTGGTAATTATGAAAATACTAGTGATAAAAATAGTTAAGGAGTACGACTTTTTAGATCGAATAATCAGAACGATAGATTTTCTACCGTGCCACATTTGTTTTTCGAAAATTAAAGCACGGGTTTCTTTGGGAGGAGTTTTGAATTTTTTTTAATGTCTGATCACGTCTAAAAGCATATTTATAGTAGTGACTATATATAGCAAAAAATTCTGACCATTTAATTATGATTTTGTCCTTTTGTTTTCAGTCCGCACCAACTGCAGTATATATTCATTTCTATTTTCGTATTATAAATCTGAGTGGGTTTAATTTAAAGAATTTTGATCAAAATCATAATTATTTGTTCACAACTTTTGTTATTTATAATCACTGTTGTAATTTTTTCTATACAATGTCACACTTGTAGTACATTTTCAGAAAATACATCCTATTCCTCCCAAACGATAGAAATTCTTCCGTGCATTCATTTTCAAAAAAATGTCGCACGGTAGAAAACTACCTTGCGGCAAAAAGAAAAACTACCGCACAGTAAAAAATCTACTATTCTAACCATTCGATCGAAAAAACTCGTACCCTGGACTTCTTTTATCACTACCATTTTCATAATTATCAAAAAAGAAAAATCATCTTGATGTGTGTAATTATGGGAATTAGATTTATTTATCAAATGAAATAGTTGAGTAATTTTTATATATTAATTTTAGAATATTTTCATCTTTATATGTTAACCGTTGGCGTGACAATTTTTAATTGATAAAAAGAAAAGTTCTTTACAAGTGTCGAAATTTTTAGGGAGCTAATGCGTAGATACTAATATTGATACTGACTATCAATATCGATGTTATTATGTACATTTAGTTGAGTTATTATACACATTATTTGAGTTATTATGCATGTTATTTTTTGTACTGAAATAGTTATGCATGTTATTTTTTGTACTGAAATAGTTATGCATGCTATTTTTTGTACTGAAGTAGTTATGCATGCTATTTGAGTTATTGTGCACATTATTTTGTTAACATGCACATTATTTTGAAAGTTCTAGTGGCTTTGGCAAAAGGGTAATGTAGTTTATTGAATTGTACATGCCTCGAGATATAAAGTATGTTTGAGATCAAATGTAGGCATTTGTATCCATCGCGTAAGGAAGAGTGCCCCATGATAAGTACATGGGTTGAAATTTATGGTCATTGCAAGATTTCAGTAATAGAAAACATTCACAGCCTAGAATTTTGAGCATTTTGTAGTATGGAGGTTGTTTGAACAACACTTCATATCGAGAAGTACTGCCTGTAGATGTAGAAGTCAGTCCACTCATAACAAACAATGTTCTTTCAAAAATTTCATTCCAGTATTCAAGTGGAATTGATGTCCGATACATGACTGATAAACCAAGTTCTACAATGTGCATGTGCTTACGTTCAACTAAGTCATTTTGTTCAGGAGTATAAGGACAAAAGATATGAAAAATAATCTCAGGAAATTGAGTTCTAATTGGAGAGAATTTGGTTCTGCCATCATATTTAACAGTTTTGATCTTACAGTATAAAAGATTTTCTACTTTTGCTTTGAACAAGGTAAAAATTCTGAGGACATCTTACTTACAGGAGCAACAATAAAGCTAATCAAACCTAGAGAACACACCAAGAAAATGTACATAGTACTTATTGCCATTCTTAGATGTAACTAGTGTTGATCCCAAAATGTCAGTGTGCACAATGTGGAGATGAGCATTTGCTTTAGTAGAGGATAGAAATGTGAGCTTGTGACTTGACTTGAGAGTAGTATTTGCAAAAAGATAGAGTTGTATTTGCAGCTTGAATTTTATTTTGTTTTGAAAGAGCAGTAACCACAACATGACAACAGTGAACAAGTCTTCTCTGCCAAGTGTCCAGAGAGGTGTAAAAAACTTGCAAAAGAAAATGACTTTTGTTTGGAGAGTGAAGCAGGTAGAGTCCATCATGGATTGATCCATGAATAAGTGTCCTGAGTGTGACATTGTCCTTCACGAAGTATTTGGAGTCAGAAAGCTAAATTGTGACATCATTGTCTTTTAGCAACTGTCCTGAGTTCTTTGTAATGGAAGACACAAAAAGAATATTGTTAAGCTTCAAAATATTGTCTGAGGTGTGAATAATTGAAGAACCAGCGTGATAAATTTTCAAACCTGGTCCATTACCCATATGACCATATCAGTGCCAAAGTAGATGACACTAGAGGAGAGATTGCTGAAGTCATTGGTCACATGTGTGGTTGTCCTACAGTCAAGATACCATTCTGGAGAAGGAGGTGCATTAGGTTGAGTCAAAAGTGCTTGTGGAGGAGCTGAGGAGGAGGAGGAGGAAATGGAATTGACACTTGGTTGTTATGTGTTAGAAATGTCAAACTTGTGGTAACATTTGGCAGCTATGACCTCACTTGAGACAGATTTGGCACTGGATGTTGTCATTTTGAGAAGGAAAATATCGTCTTCTTCATCTTCCTCTGTATCCCCTTTTGCCTCTTCTATGATTGGAGCTATAGTTCTGGAAATTTTGATTACTGAAAGTGTTGTTTTGATTAGATCTATTATGAGCATAAAAGTTTGATTGAGATTGAGAGTCAGTATCAGAAGGAGTTGATTTTGGTATCTGCATAGTTAGATGTGCCATAGAGAAGGACAATGAGGTAAGACTGATTTGTTGTTGTGCCCTATGTGAGAAGAGAAGACTCCTTTGTTCTGACATTGTAACTGACTATCAAAGAGAGACAACTGTAACAAAATTATCAAATTTTGTACCTAACCCTTACAAGGTGTAGAGTACCAGTTCTTGATCTGAGATTTCAGAGCCAATACCTCTCAGCTGATCTGCTAGTCCCTACATGTGCTAAAGAAATTGAGCACATGTAGTTCCTCCTATTTTGGAGGTTTGAAGCTTCAGCTTGACTTCCAGCACTCTGGCCATGGAAGCAGAGGTGTGTAGCTAGTTGATCTCAGTCCAGAGTTGCCTGAAAGTCTCGCAGGTGATGACTTGAGTAAGGATTGAGGGAGAAAGATAATTAAAGATCCAGACAAGTAGATCTTATTTATGTCAATTGGAAAATTCATGATTCATGTAGGATCCTTCCGTTGATATTATCATTGGAGATGACGGGTTTTTTGAGCCGTCAATGAAGCTGGTGAGGCTATGACTTCGTAAGATAGCACGAATCTAAGATTTCCAGAGAAGGTAATTGTCAGAGACAGAGTTGTGTTGATATGATGAGTTAATTGCACTGCTTAATTTGGAGTTTCTGAACTTTGCCATTGTTGACAATTCAAGGTTTCTTGAATCAATTTGAGGAGTAAAAGCATGTTTTCTCAGAGTGACGCTCTGATAACATGAAGGAAATAGAGAAGAAGAATAATGAAATTGATTTGATTTATTGAATTCACTTGTCTTCTAAAATTATTATCGAGCGATTTATATAGACAATATGATGTGACAGATAAGCAATCTAACTAACTAGCTAATTGCATTAAAGTTCTGTAACAAACTCTTCTAACAAACTTTTTTAGTTCATTATGTTGTAACGGTTTTGAATTTGCTGCCTTGTTTGGCTCTCAATTCTTGTATTGATTGAAATTGTTCATTCATATAGTCAGCATTTGATGCTAAGACTAACACATTTTGTGTTGAGACTAACTCCTTTGATGCTGAGACTAACTTTTTTACCCCATGTTTGGTGGAGGAGTAAAGTTAAGGAGGCATAAATTATTATGTGAAATTATGACATCATAAATTGTTCGTGTTTGGTTGAGTCAATTGAGCAATAAAAGAGAATAGCACTTTCGTATTATTATATTATTATTATTATTATTATCATCATCAATCTTAAAAACTAATAGTGATCTTAATCACTTAATTATATTCAAAATAAAAATGAAATATTTATATTAAAATATATAAATAATCATATATATAATGATAATAATATTAGTATTATTATTTAATTACTTTTATTTTCTTCATTATTATTATTATTAATTATTATCAATAACATTAACATCATCATCTTAAAAAGTAAAAACTATTAAAAATTATATTACAAATATATATTTATATAAAAATATATTAAATAATAATAATGATAAGTTAATAGAAATAATTAATTTTTTTTAATAAATATAGTTATTAAATTATTATTATTATTTAATAATAATAATGATATTAAATAATTATGAAAGAAATAATAATAAATATGTTACTAGAAAAATGATTATATTAATTAAATAATAATTAAATATAAGTATAAATATTTATTTTTAAGAAATATATTTAATAGAAAATAAAAATACAATGATATGCATAATAATAAAACAATATGAAAAATTATTATTATGTTATTATTAAATAATAAAATAACAATATAATAATTTGAATTATGAGGCCCACAAAGACATAACTTGAGGGAATAACTTTTATATCACGTGTCTAAGCTCCTTAATGAATACATAACTTTTTCTTATGTCTTCTTATAATTTTTTTATTTATTCATATTTGATTCATTAGGTGAGAAATATAAAGTTTATTTCTGACTTATGCCACAATCAAATCAAATATGAGATTAATGTTTTACATTCTAGACAGGACCTCATACGATTCAATTTAAGATTTTACCGTTGATGTCGTCACACACTCACACTGAACCTCTGATTCACCATGTGTAAAATTTTGGAAACAATTTGTACTGGTAATTATTTCGAGGTACGTCAAGGTCATGAAGTGAAGCTCTGAAATCAATGAATAGAATATATGGGCATTCAGTACTGGGTGGGACCTACTCTGACTAGCAAGCCTAACATGAACCCACCTCAACTAAACCTGGGTTTCTACACCTATTAATTTACTGGTACTGGTACGGCTATTGTATTGTATGTATTGCAATTCTTTTGTAAATCTGAATCATTAATTTTTTGTTGACAATACATTTTTTGTTGTATAACCTCTTTTAAATTTATTTTAATTATCTACTACTTGAGTTACTAGACCATTTGCTCAATTTTAAATTAAATAATATTTTTCATTATATATTATAAAATTTTGATGTGCTATAAAATTTTAATGTAGGCGGAAAATATCTGTTTTATTTTGATAAATAAATATCTGGTTTTATTTTGATTAATAAGTACATGTTTGTGTTTGTAAAGTGTGCAGGTGGTTGACAAAATAACCTCTTATCCAAGAAATATTCATAAGATTTTAATATTTTATTTTTCTCTCTTCTCTTATTCCTCTTTTTTTTTATCAAAAAAAAGGAGATCCAATTTTTCTTCCAAACGTAGAACACAAGGCCTTAAAAGTAGAAGAGGAAATTACCTTATTTTGTTTAGAAAAAATAGCTTGTTTATTCGACTTTTTGTGTCAACAAGAGCTTGAATTCTCAACTTTGAGAACAAACTAGTGTATGTGTTACCACTAATCACTAGTTTGTTGATAGAAGAGAAAGAAATAATTAAAAACGACAATTAGTAATAATCACAAATATTTAAAAACGACAATTAGTAATAATATTTTAGTCTAGAATCCAATTATCTGAAAATATAAATTATGGCTATAGAACCTGGGACACTTAATCAAATAGAAAAAATAACAGAGAGCGGATCCAAAGCTTGGAAATTTTCTTTTTAATACGAGTAATTATTGTTTAACAGAGGTAAAACAAGAGTCTTGTCTCGTAATTTTCGCCAAACTGTCAGGGATACTGACAATACAATATCTCACACGACGAAGCCCGAACAAAAATACCAACGCATCGCCACCTAAATTAATCAGAGAAATGGAAAGCGAGAAAAAGGAAAAGATGGCACGATTAGTTGAGTAATAAAATGGCGATTAATGTATAATTCAAGGAAGATGCCATGTCGCTTTACCCAGAGACAATGGTAATAAACAGAGTACTCTTAGTAGTATCATCTCCTCATTTTCACCAACTCTCTCTCTCTGCTTTCTTCTCTCTTCTAAACCCATCATTGCCTCTCTTTTTCTCCTCCTTTCTACCTCATTGAAACGATAAAATATTAACAGAAAGCGTTCGTTTTTCCCCTAGAGAGGAAGAGTAACCACCTCCACCATCATCCACCAACACTACTGCCACCATCGCCATCGCTCCATCTCTCTCTTTTTCTCTTTATCTCCCTGCAACCTCCATTTGGTATGCTGGAGCTTGAAGTGAAACCCAAGAAACCATAATTAATAGCTGTTGCTGCAGTTACTACTCCAGACATCTCTTTCTCACCCCATTTATCCTCTGTTTCTCTCGTTCTCTGATCTAACTATTGGTTGATCCACTGTTCTGGGTTTTGGGAACTTTGGTTTTTTCCCCATCTAAATTGTGCCATTGGGGCTTTACATTTGTGAACAGAGTTATTTAGTGAGATTTAAAGATGCCGATGGAGAATGGGGAGGATTGTTGTGTGAAGGTAGCTGTGCATATCAGACCCCTAATTCCAGATGAGAAATTACAAGGATGTAAAGATTGTGTTACTGCCCCCTCCGGACAACCACAGGTTTTGCCTCTCTCTCTCTCCACCTCTCCTTTCTTTAATTTTCTTTTTTGTTCGCTCTTTGCTTTGATTAAGCAATTTTTGGTTCAAATTTCTTTTTATTTTCCCTTTTGTTAGTTGGTGTCTTGTTTAATGAATTGGGAAGGAAAGGGCTGTTGTTTTCATTGTTTGGTTGTGTGTTGTTTTCTGATGCATTTGATTTGGGATAATTCAGCTCAATCGTGGTGGCATTAGGATATTGCTTTTAGTTCTAAATTGCGCCAAAATTTTGTATGAGCTGAAGAGAGGAGAAGTGACAATCGCTGTTGTTCCCTTCCTTTCTTTTCCCTCTTTTCTCTATTTGAGACTTACCGTTTGATAATAAACTGACCTCAGTTAAATCTGCGTGGTTACGTAAAATAATATTTAGTTCACTCTATTTCAGAAGCGTTTATAATTTTAATTCTAAATTGATTTTGATTCAGCGATACTATCCCGTAGCTCTTCTTCTACTTCCACTTCTTTGTTTGGCCTTTTTTGGGGCAAAGGTATATCAATCCAGATGTCACTATTCTCTTGTAATGCAATCATTTTTGCCTTGTATCTTAGTATCTTAGTATCTTACTGCTTTTACCATGTAATACAATTATTTTCACATGTTTATTTAAAAATTATGAAATACCGTTGTAATTTTCTCATTATAAATTGTATTTTTGTGAAAATTCTAACCGATTCATTTTAATCTCCTTCTGATGTTTTATTTTTGGGTACCGAGAGCTCCTTCCAGTTGTTACTCTACGAAATTAAACAAACTGGAGACCTTGTTACTGTTCCCTCTGATAGTTGCAAGCCATTTTTCTGATCCAATTAGACTATTTTTCCCTTTTGAAATCACAATCTTTCTTTGCTGCATTCCGTTTATACTCATAACGTCTTATTGTTTATTACTTCCTTTGTTTGCTTTTTCTAACGAATATCTAACAACGGATTTTCTGTAAATTAATATAAAATTTAATTTACCTGAATTATCTGAGGTTCCTTGAGTAATTTTAGTAAAAGGTGTGTGCTTCTAAGAAACAACTCTTAATACTCCAGAGAAAACAAAGTCATAAGGAATCAGATGAGCTGCATTAGTCAATAGATTTGGCCACTCGATTAGGAATCATTTAGATATCTTTATCTTAATTTATCTTCTAATTAATTCCATCCACTACCTGCCAGTTTGCCAACTATTTCTCCACTATCCTGCTTCCTTTTGTTGGCAACTTATTTTCAATCAGCTTAATTCACAAATTACAGCAACTATATTTCACAAAAATCAAGCTGCTATTATTTAATCTCCATACAGTATTGATTTTGGGTTGCAGAGTGCTGTTATGATAGTATTTTTTTTTTTTTTTTAAATGAGTGAGGCAAACAACCCCACCACTTCCTTTGTATAAAAGAAGTAATGTGTTTTTACAGTCATAAAAACAACAGAGCAAAACCCTATATCACAGCGATCATCTATCTGTGATAAAACCCCATACTAGACCGTGTAGGCGCCGGTACCAATCATCTATGGTACCAGCACACCCCTATTATCTATATCCTCTATGCCATATATCCCAAAACGATAGCAAACAATCTTTGTATCTCCCTACTATCATAACTCTGAATGCAACCAAATTACGCATAGAAATTGCAACACATTCAACAATCCAGCATAATCAACAACTAAAATAAAGATAACATATTTCATGTTTTAGTATCATGAATTTGTTGAGACTCTCCCTCCATCTGACAACCACCCTTCAATGTCTCTCCCCCCCCCCCCCCCCCCCCCATTAGCATTGACTGGGGCCTCTCCCTGCTTCTTCTGCCATCATATGTAGTCTTGCCAACCTGCCAGCAGGTCCTCCCCCCAGGTTCTAGACCATTCAAGCATCTGGTCCTGCAGCTGATTATGTCATGCCCCTGACCAGTATTGTAACAGAATACTCAAGTTAGCAATGAAAAATCTCAATGTAATTTGCCTACTTTCTTGGAAGCACATCTTGTTTCTATCAAGCCACATTAGCCAAAGGACTGTTACACATAGTAATGTAAAAAATTGCTGATATGACTTGTCTAAATCAAGTTTGATCATGTAGATCTCATCTAATGAGGATGGAATACTCAATATATGAAAAGAGTTGCAAATGTATCTCCAAATTTGTTGAGCATGTAAGCATGAAAAGAACAAGTGATTGATGGTCTCTAAAGAAGTACAATATACACAATTTCCATTTCCTTGCCATCCTCTAGCTATCAGATTGGACTTAACTAAAATTTTGCCTTGATAAGGAGCCACAAGAATATTTTGATCTTCTGTGGAACTTTTATTTCCCAAATTACCCCTGTTGGATTATATAGAACCCCTTGGGGTAAATAATCCAACAGGGGTAATTTGGGAAATAAAAGTTCCACAGAAGGTAGTAGAGATTGTACCTTTGCTTGTAGCTGAATAAAAAGCTCTCTCTGCACCAGAGATAAATTTCTTCTAAAAGCTATATTGGACAAACCTGATGACACAACAGAGGCAACTGTTATTTCTTTCTGAATAGCAATTTGATATAATGGACAAAAGGTGATTTTTAAAGGCACACCATCACACCATGCATCATTCCATAGATCAATATTTAAACCATTGCCACTATTCTATTTATCTGAATGATTGGTTCATATATCTGTATTGATCTCCAAAATGGAGACCATTTGGTTCTGTTAGCCTCACTATGGTATTTGAGTAGAAGCATATCTTTCCACCAGCCTGAACAATTAGGGTCTCTTAGCCTCCAGAGCCACTTACACATTAGAGAAATATTCATTGTTTTAATATTAATAATTCCCAAGCCACCTTTATCCTTTGGTCTACATACCTCTTCCCAATAACACAAATGATATTTCCTTTTCTCACCTGAATGCCAGAAGAAATTCCTTCTGTTTTGATCAATTTTTTGTCTTACCTTCACTGGCATCATATGGAAAGAGATCATATATAAGGGTAGTGAGGATAATATACTATTTATTAATACTACCTTACTCCATTGACAAGAATATCCCTTTCCACCCCTGCAGTCTTTTTTGAAATTTCTCAATGATCTTATCCCAATCTTTAGCCCTTGTCTGCCTCTAGTGTATTGGTATTTCTAAATAAGTCATAGGCCATTGGTGAACCTTGCACCCAAATACTTCTGCCAGTTCTTTAGTTTTGCTGTCACTCAAATTTATTGGATAGGCTTCACATTTATCAAAATTGATTTTCATATCTGAGATGGCTTCAAATGCCACAAATATCCATTTAAGCATCTCCACCATGCCTTTATCTGCTTTTAGGAAGATAATAGTATCATCTGCATAGTGCAGGTTGATAATTGAGTGATTATTATTAACAGCAGGTCCTAACCCTTGTATGGCTTCAAATGCCACAAATATCCATTTAAGCACCTCCCATTTTTTGTTGTTATGATAGTATCAATTGATAATAGAATGATAAGTTACCACATGAAACGTGCTGTTGCCTCCTTACCCGTCCTCATGGCATTATTGCTCCCCTTTTTATGTATTATTTATGCATTAACTTTGATATACATAAAAACTAGAAATGATGCTTATGTTCTGGATAAATCACGCAGATACAAATTGGTACACACTCTTTCACTTTTGATCATGTGTATGGCAGTGCTGGTACACCCTCCTCTGCCATGTTCGACGAATGTGTGGCCCCTCTTGTTGAAGGTTTGTTTCAAGGGTACAATGCTACTGTTCTTGCATATGGTCAGGTAAAGTTCTAAGCACTAATAAATTAATTTGACTTTATTAGGGCTGTAAAATTAACACCCAAAATCCATTGAAATGTTAAATCAACTGATAAATGGATGATTTACCCTAATCAGGAGAAATCACTCTTGGGACCAATTTGCCAAATTTTTTATCGGGTTATGTGATATGCCTTTACCTGATTTTAGTCCTTTCTCAGTTTTTCTATTTGAGCCTTACGTGAGATAACCTTTTTCTTTGTAAGAACTGCAGACTGGATCAGGGAAAACATATACAATGGGAACAGCATGCCAAGAAGGGGCTCATGTCGGGCTGATCCAGCAAGTAATGAATGGATTATTCAACAAGATTGACAAGCTAAAGAACCAAGTTGATTTCCAGTTACGAGTCTCATTCATTGAGGTACCAAGCTGAAAGTGTTATATTTTCTCTCTGGTAACTCCACATTATGCAACTTTCAGTAAAATATTCCTATAATTATCTTTTTTTTGTGAAGATTTTGAAAGAAGAGGTGAGAGACTTGCTGGACCCAACATTATCAGTAGGAAAATTAGAGAATGGAAACGGGAACATGGGCAAGGTTGCTAATGTACCTGGTAAGCCTCCAGTTCAGATCCGTGAGGCATCAAATGGGGTTATAACTCTTTCTGGGTCAACTGAGATCCATGTCTCTAGTAAAAAAGAAATGGCAGTTTGCTTGAACCAAGGTTCGAATAACCGTGCAACTGGAAGTACAAACATGAACAGTCAATCGAGGTTGGTGCTCTCATCATCTTAATGCTATTATAAGAAAGCAACCCTTATTTCATTATATCCTCATGATAGTTTATTACTCTTTAACCTATTGGGGGACCTGGATAGTCGTTCGCATGCAATCTTCACTATAACATTGGAGCAGATGCGTAAGATGGATCCAACAATAAGTTGTGAGGGTATTGCATTGGACGAATTAAATGAGGATTACCTTTGTGCGAAGCTCCACTTGGTGGATCTTGCAGGCTCTGAACGCGCCAAGAGAACTGGATCTGATGGCCTCCGCTTCAAAGAAGGTAAATTCCTGTTTCTTCATGAAATATCTGCTATTCTCATTTTGCTCCTTGAAGTTTCAAAATTTCTATTTTGGTCCCTAAGCTAACTTCCTACCATTTTCTGTCCATGTGGTCATTTTTTATTTTAAAAATTGAATTGAGATTTTAATCGATATCTATGTAATGCTTGATCTCATGACATATTGTAAGACATGACCAAATCAAAATGGTGCATACTAGAATACTTAAGGGATCAAAACAATCGGTTCCCAACTTAATTTGTTAAAAATAACTGGCTATACTTCAAGGATCTTTCATGTTATTGGCCTTAGTAGTATTATGTGGGGATGGTACTGACAATACCAATGCTTACCATGCATCAGGGGTTCACATTAACAAAGGACTTCTGGCACTTGGAAATGTTATAAGTGCACTAGGAGATGAGAAAAAAAGGAAAGAAGGAGCTCATGTTCCTTATCGGGACAGCAAACTCACTCGACTTTTGCAGGTACTTAATGATGATTTTATTTAATCTTGGAGTTATACATTCGTTTTAGTTTCATTGCTTCAGTAGTAATTTGTAGTATGTTTTGTATTGCAGGATTCCCTTGGAGGAAATAGCAGGACTGTCATGATAGGTAAGATATAATACCTTTGTAAATAATGATCATTTGGTGTTGTCATATCAAATATACTTGATCTCTTCTTTTTTGTGGTACAGCATGTATTAGCCCAGCAGATATTAATGCAGAGGAGACGTTGAACACATTGAAATACGCCAATCGTGCTCGTAATATTCAAAATAAGCCTGTTGTGAGTAGTCAATAACATAAATAAAGACATTAGTCTTACTTTTGACTCTTCTGCAATTATGTGATTTCTTATGCTATTGCTTTGTTTTTTGTCTTAAATTTTCACAGGTGAATAGAAATCCAATCTCTGATGAGATGCAAAGGATGAGGCAACAAATTGAGTCCTTACAAGCAGAGCTGATTTCCACTCGAGGAGGAACTCGACATGATGAAATTCAAGTATGGCAACGATAAATTTGGAACAAACATTTTGCGTTTCTAGTATAGCCTACTGAATCTATCCATTAATGTACAAAAATATATAGCATAGAACATGCCGATGGTTTTTTAGTTAATACTACACAATCTAATGTGGTAATCAAGTATGCAGAGCTTGGCCAATTTTAAAAGTTCTCTATAAGCAATATACATTCGCCAATAGGCACTTCCATATGAGTGATTAGACTTGTACATATATAAGTTTTCATTTTTTTGACAAATGACTTTTGCTATTTAATGCATTCACGTAATATAGGTCCTCTCCTCAAAAGGTTTAAATATCAGTTAAAAATTCCTATTTATCCTTTATGAATGAGTAGGTGCTCAAGGAAAAAATATCTTGGTTAGAGGCAACAAATGAGAAACTATGCAGGGAACTCTGTGCACATCGCAGCAGGTCTTGCCGGGGTGACACTTTTGAACCAGAGATTCAGGTACATATTTTTTTCTTTTTTTTTGTCATGGTTAAATTATTCTTTGACCATCTTGTGATTTCATTTGTGTTACATTTTCTAATAAAAGTTACCTTCTTCCAAGCAAAGGCAGTGCAGTTATAAATTATTTTTTTCACTCTTATAGAAACATGGAACTTTCTTATCAAAAGTAGAAGGGCTCAAAAGGAGCCTATCTAGTACCGACTTTCTGGATGTTCAAATGACCGATGCTACAAACGGTATTTTCTGCATTGAGTCTCTTTTAAATTTGTCAGGTCCTTGTGCATACATTTTAATTGTTTTCTTATAATACAGCATAGAGTTTTTTTTTCCCAAAAGCACAATTTTCAGAGTAAAACCTTCCTACTTCATTGGGTCTCCATTAAGGTTTTAACAGAAACTGAAAAAGCATATAAAAAATATATGTATATAGAAGCATTCCTACTTGAAAATTCTGTATTAGCACCTCTTTAAACAGCCTAGTCTTTTTTTAAATGCATAGAAGCTTTCATTCTTGAAAATTTAGTATTTTCACCGTTTAATTGGACAAGTCTTTTACATTCTTTTGAGCTCTGCCAGAAAATTGCAATAACAAGGAGATAGATGATGAGGTGGCAAAAGAGTGGGAGCATACTATGTTGCAAAATTCAATGGGCAAGGAGTTAAATGAGCTAAACCGCCAACTCGAACAAAAAGAGGTATCGTTCTTTTTTCCCTGAAAACCATTGGTTATTTTTGTTTAAAATATAGAGGAAACTATAATGAGGATCCTTTTAAACTGTACAGTCTGAGATGAAAATGTATGGAGGAATCGAGACGCTTGCACTAAAACAGCATTTCGGAAAGAAAATCATGGAACTTGAAGAAGAGAAAAGAGCTGTTCAGGTTGCTATTGGCCAAAATTTCATTTACTTGTCCCAGAAATATTCTTGTCTGCTCCTCTTTTCCTTTTTTTTTTCTATTTTTACTTGTACTAATCTAAGGAGCTAAAACATTTCAGCAAGAAAGAGATAGGTTGTTGGCTGAAGTGGAGAGTCTTAATGCAGATGGTCAGGCAAACAAGTTGCGGGATATTCAGTTGCAGAAACTAAAGTCCCTTGAATCACAGGTATCTTATCAAGATATCTTATCTTCTTAGTATATTAATATTTTCTCCGTGTGTAGTGACCTGAGGTTTTACTTCTATCAGATTCAAGACCTGAAAAAGAAACAGGAAAATCAAGTACAAATTTTGAAGGAGAAACAAAAAAGTGACGAGGCAGCCAAGAAATTACAAGATGAGATTCATTTTATGAAGCAACAAAAGGTTCAATTGCAGCATAAAATTAAGCAAGAGGCTGAACAATTCCGCCAGTGGAAAGCTTCTCGTGAGAAGGAGCTTCTACAGGTAACCTATATGCAAATAAAAATGGCAAATGATTCAGCTAAATAAATTGAGATGAAATATAGTCATACTTGGTTTAAATTTTCAAACAGCTAAAGAAAGAAGGAAGGAGAAATGAATATGAGCGCCATAAGCTTCAGGCATTGAACCAGCGACAGAAGCTGGTAAGAGCTATCCTGCCTCTACATTTACAGTTTATGTCTCTCTGCATTTCAATTCAAAGACTAATAAAGAACTGGAAACTTTTATCTTTATCATAATTCATGCAGGTGCTCCAGAGAAAGACCGAAGAGGCAGCCATGGCAACCAAGAGACTAAAAGAGCTTCTAGAGGCCCGCAAATCATCTGCTCGAGAAAATCCAGGTTCATGTCCTCTTAATTTCTTCCACTTACTTCTTGATCAAAGAAATAAAAGGAAAGTCCAAACTCTAAAGAGATTTTATCACATAAGCAGGCATGGCTAATGGCAACTCTCCAACAAGCCTGGTAATTAGCTTATTCGTTACTTGCTTGATTTTGCTCCTGTTTTGTTTTTTGTTTTTTGTTTTACACAGCGATTTATTGCTTTTGGGGTCTCACCAGAGACCTGTCTCTATTTTGAAAACATGCATATAGTTGGAGTAATATTATATGACTAACTAATTGTAATTGTTGTTGTTAAATTCCAGATGAACGAGAAGGCTTTACAAAGATGGCTGGACCAGGAGCTTGAAGTCATGGTGCATGTCCATGAAGTCCGAAATGAATATGAGAAGCAAAGCCAATTGTAAGTATTTTATATATTTCTTAGTTTATACAAGTAAATTTGCAGTGTGTCTATAAGTATTATGTTCCCTTACAGTGAAATTAGTTTCTGATTGGTAAATTATTAATAGATCCTTTATGATGAAAGGAAATTCTGAATAATCATGGATTAATGTGTTTGGTAATTATCAGCTGCTTATAAAAATGAGGAACTTCATCTCTTCAGAGACCTCCAATATAACAAAAGAGCATGAATCTTCTGATTAAATAAGCATCTTTATTGTTCTCTTCTCTTAGTTGTTCTAAGTTCTCATTTTCTTAAATAAAAAAAAGGGATAGAAAAATTTAGATCAAAAGCCCCTGGTAATGTTCAAGTACCCTTGAACCACCCCTAGACAGAAGTTGTTGCAAAATAGGTTGCATTTTTATGTATTCTTTAATAAGATCTTACCAACTGATTACAAAATTTCTGGATGCATGCTAAGTGCGGACTTTCTATAGTTGGATTTCTGATTTACTTACAGTTCCACTTCCATATGCAGTTCTTTATTTATTTTTTTTTACTACTCATTCATGTTGTGTATTCTTATGTGCGGATAGACGTGCTGCACTCGCTGAGGAGCTTGCAATCTTGAAGCAGGAGGAAGCACATTCAGGTGCAGTTAGTCCAGGAAGGGGCAAAAATGGAAGTTCTAGGTAAACATATTATTTATGTGTAAAATTTTGCAAAGTTCATTACACAAGAAGAAATTCAGGATATCAAATTATGCAAATCTTATGTCTATTTGGCTGCTCTGTAATCAGCTTCTTTTGTGATTTGACACCACTTGTGATCTTTTGTGTTCAACTAACTGAGTAATCCGTGTGCAGGGTGTCAAACATGTCACCTAATGCAAGAATGGCAAGGATAGCATCTCTGGAGAGTATGGTGAGCATTTCTTCGAACACACTGGTGGCAATGGCCTCTCAGTTGTCAGAGGCTGAGGAGAGGGAGCGTGCCTTCACTGGTCGCAGCCGCTGGAACCAGCTGAGATCCATGGCTGAGGCTAAAAACCTTCTCCAGTATGCATTCAGTATTGCAGTTGATTCCAGGTTAGTTTCTTTACCTAGAGCTTCTTCTTACTTCAGTATGTTACCTCACGAACACGCTACATCTTATTTTGGTTATGGGAATAGATGCCAGGTAGCAGAGAAGGATGCAGAGATAAAGGAACTCAAAGAGCAGATGAATGAGCTTGTCGGAATTCTGAGGCACAGCGAAGGAAGGAGGAAAGAGATGGAAAAATACATAAAACAGAGAGAGCAAGCCTTTGCAGCTGCGCTTGCCACTGCCACTGCAACTGCAACGCCCCCTCCTCCTGTAAGCTTCTATTTCTGGAAAAATTTTCAGGAATATGCACCAATATATGTAACTTAGCAGACAGATTCATCTTGGAAATTTCAGGGTAATGAAAATGGCTCAGTCAAGCACTCTGCAGACGACAGTGGCCCACCACTATCTCCAGTTGCGGTACCTGCACAGAAACAGCTCAAGTACTCGGCAGGAATTGCAAATAGTCCAAGCAACAAGAATCACTCATTTAACAACCAGACTCTCAAGGTTTCATTTGTTTCTTTTTTTGCATGGAAACTGACATTTTTATTTGTATAAGGTCATAACAAATAAAATTCCTTTTTTTTTCTTTAATAACAAAAAGCAGATGCTACCCATTAAGCAATTGCCAGTTGCAAAGAAGCTAGCGATGGCCGGCCAATCAGGAAAGCTATGGAGGTGGAAAAGAAGCCACCACCAATGGTTGTTACAATTCAAGTGGAAATGGCAAAAACCCTGGAAACTATCTGAACTCATTCGCCACAGTGATGAAACAATCATGCGGGCTCGCCCCAGACCTCACACTTTCCACAAGGGAATGCTGATTAAGGCCTGACATTTTTTTTTTCCTCCTTTATCTTTTTCTTTTTTCTTAACTTGGCCGTGAAAATTGGCTCTGTAAATGTTTATATTAGTGTAATGCGCTTTAGGTGTAAATTTTAAGCATCTATAGCTAGATTTGCATATAGAGAAGAGAGCACGAGGTAACATTCTTTTGTGCACAAGAATGTCAAATTCAAATATTACATCTCATGAAGAGATACTAAACCAGTTTCTCCTCGGAAAAATCGACTCGGAGATGAATAACTGACATGGGGGAGGAAGTGCTAAATATGTTTTGCCTACTTTCTTTTTTCTTACCTTGGATTTTACAATATTATAAGGAGGTTGATTGTCAATTGTTTGGGTTTCTAGGATTTGCTTGTAATAATATATGTTTCATTTGTTGCTCTGAATGTGCAGATTTTTTGTTAGTTTGTGTATTTGTATTGACGGCCTTACTGACTATCAAAATTGTAATCAGTGTTGTGATCTCTTCATCTGTTGCTTTGTGGTTTGACAGTGTTATCTAATTTTTTTCATACTTCTACTCAAAATATGTTGGAATCATATGAAAGAATCTGTAACTTGTTTAACGTCAAATCTAATCTGGTCTCCTGCTCTTATTTGTCTTTTTCAAAGTTATGGATATTAGGAGTGTCTAACGTGGAGAACAATCACGAATAATAGTTCAGTTTTGTTCACGAAACAAAATTTTATTGCATTAGTCGTTTCGTTTGTCACGAAACACAAAATTTTGTGATATTTTACATTATAATTTTTAAACGATATGAATTTTATTTTGTTCTTATTCATATCATTTTGTTTTCATTTCGTGATGAATGAAAAAAATTCTTTTCATTTTGTTTATTACTAAACGAAAAATAACGAAACAGTATTGCTTCGACACTCCTAGTGAATATTTCATTTTGTCACAATCAACTAACCAAATAATATGTTTTAAATTCCAATTAACCTCTTTCTTTTCTTCACGCAAGAAGTACCTTTGTCTTTTGCCTTCCACCTGTCCATTTTTTTTCTTTTTCCGTGTTTTGAAAGAGAAATGATTGAGTGAAGAAGAGGGAATATACTGACTTGCTTTGGCAGAAATTTCAATGCGATTGTTGTTCCTTTAGTTATGTCGACAAACAATTGCACAAAATAGGTGTGCAGAAATTGAATGCTTTTGATATCTTTCATGCTTGATTTCATAGAATGTATGCATACAACAATACAACTAGATTTGCATGTGTTAAGCAAATGGAAGACCTTTTCATATGCTTTGAACATGCCAGTCGAAGATGCTTAATCTACATCCATTTTTTGGGCTTGTTGGCCGAGGTTTTGAATTTACAAATTTCGTTGAAGAGATCATGTTCCACTTCATAATTTCAATTTCTGACTACCTTCCATTGAACTTTAGTCACAATCCAGAAACTAATGACACAGTTCAGAAACTAGATAATGACACAGCTTGATGTTTTTGGTGCATTTAGTATTGTGTTTGTGAAATAGATACTTAAATTATCAATGGATACAAATTTTAGTGATAACATCCACTAAGAAAATTAGAAAAAAATAATAATGTTACAACTGTTTTTATTTTTCAGGATGGTGCATCGACCTCTAGACAATTCAATGATGATTATAACTACAATGATTTTAGGTCATCTAATATTCAGGCAATGCTTAAATGTCTCTCTCCTTTTCATTGTATAAATTAAGAATTGATACACAATGACAATGTTTATATGGTAAGTAGTTGTGGTATAGAACATAGGTTATTCATTTATATTCAAGCCATTTCCAAGATTTGGAGTAACTTTGTAATTTACTTTTCTTTTGATGTCTGGGCATTTTTTTGTACTATACATGATTTTTGGGTTTCTTTTTTGCTGACTTTGTTTGTTTGTTGAGTTGTTGAAGACTCATGGTTTAGAATAGAAATGATTCAAGGATTTATGGCAAGGGAAATCCTATACTCTGGTACATCTTTACTGTATGTTGACGGTTTAGAATAGAAATGATTCAAGAATTTATGGCAAGAGAAATCCTATACTCTGGTACATCTTTAAATAACTTTTTGCAATTGTGAAGGAACACCTATTATCTTTTTATTTATTCTTTTTTCTTTCTTTTTTGTGGTAATTATGCAGCAAGGTGCAACTTCAGCTGAAGGAGACGACTCAGATGATAGTGAGGACGAGTGAGATTAGTTTACAATTTCAAATTAGTTAAAGTTCTATTTTGTTGGTATTATTCTATTTTGTTGCAAATTAGCTATTAGTGGACCGGATCGGATGTATGTTATATTTGGGATATGCATTGCAACTTCAGCTAATATTACATTTGAGATGTAATTGATTTATGAGTAAATATAACGTCCCCCTCCTTCTGTCTCCTTACACGCCTCCGCGTTCAAATGACCATCCGCTTAATCTTGTTCTCTCTTGATCTCAATTCTGTCTCCATCTTTTTGCGAGTACAGAGAAGTCTTTGTTTGATTCACTCCTCTGACGACAGACTCGTATTGTCTCGATATCTCCAACTAGGAATACTTTATTCAATTATCTGTCCTTCCTGACCTGGAATTACTTGCAACGCTAGTTTCCTTAAGAGCGCGGTTAGACTGATAGAGGTATTAGCTGGCTCCTACTCTTACAGGATAAGGCTTCTCTCCTCCCCAAGCAGAACTTCAATTCATTTTATGTTTTTGAGTTGCCCCTCCCGGCTTTCATTCTATGTAATCAACTTAACCTATTTGGGCTATTGGATTAAACCGCCCCCCTCTTCCCTATCAGCTGAGGGTTTGCATTCGCCAGTGTGCACTTGGTCTTGAACTGCAGAACTCTAAATATAATGAATATACAACTCTAAAATGTTTACAGGTCTTGGATATTAGCATGAACACTAATATGCCATATAAGACTGTCGTGTTGATTAAAAGTACGTTGTAGTTCTGCAAACGTTGATAAAAGATTATCATTTAATAACACGAATATATGAAATGTTTCATATATTAAACAGACCTAATAGATAAAAGCATTATATGGATTGTGTTTGTGTCATTGATGTTTTTATCGTGTCTTTGATTCTAAGATTGAAACATGTATCTTTTTCACATAAGAGATGTATAACGTGATTATTATTAAAAGCTACTTACAACAAGTAATGATAAAAGTAATAGTCCTTTATATATAACTTGTGCGGAAAAATGATATATGTCAAGAGCATCATTACCACTCATTAATAATGAGAAATGATATTTTGTGGGCCCCTTGATAAAGTAAAATTATAAATAGATCCAATATAACTGAAGTGCAGTTATAATTTTATAATTTACTTAATGGAGACCAAGAAACAATTATAATACAAAGATGACATAATCCTACTTTGTATAATAATTATAATATCATAAGGCAAGGAATAGACACAAGTAATGTTAATGATAATATTACTAGAAGGATCGTATTTTGTAAAGATTTACTAAATATCTGTGTTATTTGGGTAACTGTAATATATAGCTAGAATACCGCTTACAGTTTATGAAATAAAATGTTTTATCACATTGCCAACATAACATAGATCCTCAACATATGTCACACCAACTGAACGGAAAACAAGAATAAATATTTTAATATATTTTTATGTACGAGATTTCATGTTGCATGAAATAAAGGTACATACTAGAATTATTAAAATATTATGTCACGTGATGTGACTTCCTAGCGGGAAAATACATTTATTGAAAAGTGTATATTATGAGTATAATATAAGTTTTATTATTATAATAATATGAGAATATTATTATGAGATATAAATTTATTTAAAGCCCAAAGCCCAATATAATTTATTTAACAAATAAAGAGATCCATAATTATTATGGCCTCAAATTTGGATCAGATTTTAAGGCTTCTTTAAACAGAAATTTGGAAGGTCAAACGATAACCAATTTGGACAAATGACCTATGCAAATTGAAGCCCTTGAAGTGTAGAATCCAATGGTGAACATTTGATGTCGTTTGGAGTTCTCCAGAGAAAGTTATGATAGTTTTAGTGCTGAAAGGTCAGCAATTAATGTGTCGGTTTAAATTTCATTAGTGCCTTAATTTCTAAAGGAATTTGAAGAGTTTTGATATGATGTTTAGAGCCTATAAATATCATATTTAGCCAGAGATTATTGGGTTACAACTTCAACTAAGTTTTTCTCTTCCTCTAAAGATTTGCTAAATATTTATCGATTAAGCAATCGATTACGTAACGGACGATAAAGTTAGGAGCGGACGAAGAGGACGCTAGCACGAACTCGACGTCGTTCTTGTTTCGAATTCAAGGTGAACCGAAGAGGAATAGAGCTACGCTAAAGACCATAGGTATGGTATCACAATCCCTCTTGTAGGAATATATATGATTGTGATTAGTGATGCAAACAAATGAAGTAAAATTAGCAATAATGAAATTATTCTAGATGTTATCGGATAAATTTTTTTAATTTTTATTCGATTCGCATCATGAAATCCTACAATGGCATTCATGTTAAATTGTATGATTGATTTTCAAGTCTCTATATTGTGACAATCAAGTCTTTATATTACAACAGGTAGGTCTTTATATTTAAAAATGCAGTAAAATTGTTGCAAAATTCGAAATTGCAAGTCTTTATATTAGAACAAGCAAGTCTCTATATTATGACAATCAAGTATTTATATTACAACAAAAAGTCTTTATATTTATATATGCAACAAAACTGTTGCAAAATTGAAACTTTCAAGTCTTTATATTAAAACAAGAAAGTTTTTATATTGTAACAATCAAATCTTTATATTTAAAACTGTTGTAAAATTACAGCAAAATTGCGACAAATTGCAGCAAATTTGAATTAAAATACATAGTTTTTACGTAATATAAAGACTTGGACGCGCGACTATTAAGACTTCGTATGATTTATATAAAGACTTGGATGCGCGAAGTGTTAATTGCAACAAATTACATCCAAATTGGAGCAAAATGCAGTAAAGTTACGGCAAATTGTAGAAAAATTGTAATAAAATTGTTGCAAAATTGAATTAAAATACGCAGTTTTTATGTAATATAAAAACTTGGACAAACAACTATTAAGACTTCGTATTATTTATATAAAGACTTGGACGCGCGTGTTAATTTTCATTCTCAAGAATGGAAATTAACTCTGCTAATAATAGTTAGGGAGACTGTTAATAAAACTTTTGTCTTGTAGTAGGAGTCGTGTAAGGAGGACGGTTAAGGGGGGACTGTTAGCAGTTACCTTGATTTATTATTATATCTTTAATATTCTCTTTTGTATCTTTCATTAATTATTAAAGAATTTTATTTTGTTGAGTAATGTTACATCATAACAGATTTTATATAATTTACGTGAATTGCAATATTTAAAAAAAATCACCTTTTAATAAAAAAATATTTCTTACCAGCATTATAATTGGTTGTAAGGAATAATCTCATTTCTTACCGAATGATAAGCATAGACTGTAGGCAATAAGGAATTTCAAAATCCATAAAATTTATTTATGACTGAGAGAATATCGTAAGAAATACTACACCGTTTTCCCGGTAAGAAATGATATTTTTCCTTGTAGTGCGATGCCAAGAGGCCAAAGAACCATCATTCTCCACTGACTAGAAGGGACGCTATTTAAGAGCCCAACACTGAGAAAGAAGTTCCACATTCATATTGTTTAAAGAGAGAGAGAGTATATTTTATGAGTTCTTGACACTGTCTACACATTCATCGAAGATTAGAGCTAATGACACTTAGATCATATTTTCAGTAGATTATAGCCCATAAGGCTATTAGAATATAAAAAAAATCAAGTTGATTTTATATGTTTATGAAAGATGAAGCTCGAGGGAGGATCTCTTTTGCTACATGTTTATTAATTTTTTTCCAGAGAAGTCATACAAGATTAACAAATTTTTAACGCAAAATTGGCACTTTTTAGACTTTGAAAGATTGATACTTTTTGTATTTTTTCTGCAGTGGCAGAGCCACCTATATTTAGGGATTAGTTGCACTTTTTTGAAAAAAATATAAAGTTGATCGTGGATTTGAAATTTTTTTTAAATATAATTATAATATAAATATTTTTAAGAATGTATATTATTTTGAACTCTCGAAGAAAAAATCATAAATATTTAATACCTCTGAAAATCTTAAATCTATTACTACTTTTATTTATATGTTGCCTTACATTGTTGACTTGACGAGCAAATATCAGACAACAAAAAAGACATTAGCATGACTCTAGCATCTTTTATGTTATCCGAATTAATGTAGAGGATGCATTTAAAACTGGAACACTAAACGTAATTAAAGTGAAAAATGTTATGCTATTACATGAAATTAATCATGCACTGAAAACAAAAACAGAAAAACGGATGTAGGAGAAGAAAGGAACCGTATTCTCTGCACCGTTTTTTATCGATGTTTTCTATATTCGTTTATCTGGATCCTGAAAAATTGACGTAAAAAAAAATTGTATTATAAAATAAAATCTATTCAAATCAAAACTAAATACAAATAATACCGACAAAAATAAGTGCACAAAATATTGTTCCGTTATGTTTAAAGTAAAAATGCTTTGACTAGTCTACATAAAATCACGGAAATTCCATTTCATTTGTGTCTAATACAGAACAGTTCATTAATAGTTTTATAATAATCTTATTCAATCCTCCAGAGTCGTGACTCGTTGTTCTAATTTTGAATTCACATCCTCTTAATCGGGCAGCATAACGGCTCATTGCTTTCTCATCATTCAACAACGTTCCATCTTGCCTGCAAATTAAGTGATTTGCTACAATAACAATCTATTTTACAGCATAAAATTCATTTTCGCTGCTCATTTCAACTTATGGAGTATCCTATCGGATACATACTCTTCAAATTTAGATCCCAAAACAGCATTGAAGCCGTCGACGAGTACCTACAATAGTGAGGAAGACGACCCCACATGTCGGTGTCAAATATAATTTCAACTAATTTTTCATGTATTTTGGTCAAACCTGACCTTTCAAGTTTCATCGTTGAGCCAAACATGTCCATAGGAATCTACAAGTGTGTTAAGACTTATAGTCCCACTAAGCCAAGTGGCATTTAGAAGAGCAGTTGGCTGATATATGTATTAAAATTTGAGTTATTATTGTAGAAGAAAAAATATTTGTTTTGTGGAGTCAAAGCACGAAAAAACGTCTTTTTTGTGGATTAATCATGGAAACGCTTTCATGTCATTGAGCAGTTGTAATGCTTTTTGTGGATTAATATTGAGATATATAAAGCACGTCTCCAGTTACATCAAAGAATTCATTAAGAATCAATAGCACTAGTAGCAAATTACAACTTGGAGCTCCACCAAATGAATGTAAAGACAGTTTTTCTCAATGGTGACATTGAGAAACTATCTATATGAGACAACCCGAGAACTTTGTGATTAGTGTTCCAAAGTCTATGGTATGCTGGCTCAAAAAATTCATTTATGGACTTAAACAAGCATCTCGACAGTGGTATTTGAAATATTGTTTGCGCTAAAACCAATTAAATTGGATCAAAGTCCAAACAAAATAGTGAAAACAACAAGTCTATCGTGACCGCAATGACCCTCTTTGCGGCCGCAATATAATAGGACTTATTTGAGAAGAATCAACAAATTTCAGTTTAAGTCAATTGTGGCCGCAATAACTCATTTTGCTGCGGTCGTAATATAATAGGACTTATTTGAGAAGAATCAACAGATTTCAGTCTAAGTCAATTGCGGCCGCAATAGCTCATTTTGCAATCGCAAAAGTGTAGTTCGAAGGCAGATCCTTGCCTTATTTTGTTAATATTTTTCTGACTTGTGCTTCAAATAATATCAAATTTTGTGTGCGTGTTTACATCAGTAAATAACATAATTTGGAAAATAATTGAAGAGAATTTGATATCAAATATTCCGAAGAGTATTTGGTTAATTGCGGTATCTTTCCAACATACATTTGCACTATTATAAAAAGCGCTGGGTCTCCAAGCATTCTGGTATTATTTTCAGGACACATGTGTTGTGATTAGCCTCAATTATCCTCTCCATTACAAATAGTTATCTCTAGAAAATTTGTGACCTAAGAGAAAAAGTTAAGGCACCAGGAATTGCTTGGAAGGATTCATCAGCGATTGTTCTGAGATTTTGCTCGACTATCTTCACCAGTTACTTTGAAGTTGCAAGAGAGACAAATAAGTGATAGCGTAGAGATGGAAAGTAAGTAAGGCTTTCGCTCGTATTTTATTTATCTTATTTATTGCGCGGAGTTCTTTTGAATTGCAATTGTGTAGATTAGAATCTCGATAATTTTGACTCAACCATAATTCCTGAATTGCACCAGCAACTGTTACTGAGATGGTGAATTCTACTATTGGGTTGATAGGTAGTGATATTGGGATGATAGGGTCTGGTACTGTGTTGTTGAACTCAGGATCAGGCAACTACACAGATGGTTCAGGTTGTAGAATTAGCCTGGAAAATACGATGCAGAATATGGTGGAAAATGGTGCTTTGACTATGCATACTTCTTTGGATGTTGAATACATAGATTTTATTGTTTGTAATATTTTTCTTCTACTCGCTGTTGGCAATTGATAGTATTTTATGTTTTTTTAAGATGAATTGTTAGATGAGGGATGGAGTTTGGTTATGCTTGGGTTATAGGGGCTAGCTGCTGCTCTTAAAGACTTCAGCTATTTACTTTCTTAACATTTGGTATTTATATGAACATTTGAGTTTCCGAGAAAGAAATGAAAATCAACAGGTTTTTAACATGTTTTTTTTCAGAAAAAAGTACGAAATATTCAAACCGATATATGATTTATTTATTTTTAGCAATATATAGACATTTATCTGCTATATAACACATAATGGACAAAAGCACTATTTTTTTGTTGATATCATGATTTTTAGCAAGTATTTTGTTTTAAGTTTGAAGTTGACTTAATTTATTTAGCATGACTCTGAAATATATATAACATATAACGGACAAAACTTTAGTGGTTTATTTGTCATTTTTAAGCATATCAAGTTTTGGATATCATTTTGGATTTTTTTTTGTACTTTTGAACTACTAAAGTATTTTTTATGAATATCTAATATATTAGTCTTTGACAATGAATATTATGAGATTAAAATTATTATTGTATCTTTTTATTAAGCATATATATATGTATTTATTATGATTTATGTTTTTGAAAAAAAAAATAATATAAAGAGTTGAATTATGCTACTTCACAAAACGTCATTCACGCGGTATTTGCTTCTGTGCGTTCAATTTTGATATCCAAATAAAGTTTTAGACAAGATGACAAAACTCTTCGGTTAATTCTGACATCTATTATTTAATAAATGTTTTTTCAGAAATTTGAACTCGCGTCTCTATGCAGAGAAACGAGATCTATCACTATGTGTGTGCTAAACTTTGGATCACAATTAAATAGGAGAATTAATTAAATAAAATGGATACTCAGAGGAGATTAATTATAACGGTTACGATGATGATGAAATAATAATATACTTTGGTAACATGTGAATCTTAGAAAAATTTAAATCGGAGACAAACTCTCTCTTACGAGCGATTTATTTTTCAAATCAAATTTATTGATTTGTCCACAATAAAAAAAATCAGGAAAAAGTTTGATTGCATTAAGTAATGTTTTAAAAACAAGTAACAAAGTTGTTCGTTTAATAATCTCATTTTTTTAGAAATATATTTGCTGATTTACTTGCCTTCAAACGATATTCTGATGTATCTCTCTAATGGTTATCAATTAGTTATAAACCATGTAAAAGTTTATAAATTCTAAAATAAAATTAACAAATAAAAAATTCTGAAATAAAATTGCTAAAAAAAATCTTATCTACGTCAAATAGAAACTCTAAAGAGTTTTGAGAATAAAGACATAGAGATTTCAAAATATGACGATGAATTAATTTGTGGACCAGCTCTTCCGTCCCTGTCAATTGCCATGGCAAACATGGCAAACCGGTCAAATACTCACCCATTACCATTGGATCAGTCCCTGACGACCAAGCTCTGCTCTCACCAGAGATGATGGCAAATCTCTCTCACATAGTCACATTACCCCCATCTCCAGCCCCAGCCCCCAGCCCCCAGCCCCCCGTCCCCAGTCCCACCGCCCACGCTCTGACCAGTCTAATCTCTCGCTCTTACTCTGACCCCAAATAAAGGATGGATAAAATTAACCTCTAATAAAACCAACCTACTCCTCAAACAACCAACACTCAACTCAAACCCCATGTCCCCGTATAGAAATATAGAATCACTTCACGTTTCACAAGCAGCTGCTCCTTTCTCTCAACTGGATTTAACTCTCATTTCACGTCCGTGAACTCACGATCCTCCCTCCCCACAGATCTCGTCCCTCCTCTCTCTCTCTCTCTCTCTCTCTCTCTCCGCTCACCTCATCTGAAAATGGGCCAGGCCGGTTCAGCTCCCCTAACCCGGTTCCCCTCCTTCTCGAACCGCCGGTCCAACTCCAAATTTCCGGTCGCCGCACCTAACCTGACCTTATCCTTACCCTCACCGGCGGCGGCGGTAGACTCACCGCCTTCTACAGTTGACTACACCTCCGAGCTTCCCGACGAGGTGCTCTGCGTCGTGTTTCACCTTCTCACCTCCGGTGACCGCAAGCGCTGCTCTCTCGTCTGTCGTCGCTGGTACTTTCTGGAAGGTCAGAGCCGCCAAAGACTCGCTCTCAACGCGCAACACTCCTTGTCTGATTCTACCCCTTGTCTCTTCGATCGCTTCTCTTCCGTAACTAAATTAGCTCTCAAGTGCGACCGACGGTCTGATAGCATCGGAGATGAGGCGCTTGCGCTGATTGCTCGGCGCTGCCCCGGTCTCACCCGGTTGAAACTACGAGCGTGCCGGGCAGTTACTGATGCAGGTATGGAGGCAGTGGCTGATTCATGTCCCAATCTGTGCAAACTCTCAGTTGGATCGTGCTCATTTGGTTCGAAAGGGATTGAGGCGGTACTCCGGGCATGCACCAATCTCGAGGAGCTATCCGTCAAGCGGCTTAAGGGTTTGTCAGACTCCAATGCATCTCCACCTGTCTCAGCTGAGCTTGTTGCCAGGTCCTTGCGTGCAATTTGTCTTAAAGAATTGCATAATGGTCAGTGTTTTTCAACTCTTATATCAAACTCCCCTAATTTGAAGGTTTTAAAGCTGCTCCGGAGCTCTGGCGACTGGGACCTACTTCTCGAGGATGTATCCGTTAAGGTTCCGGGTATAACTGAGATCCATTTAGAGAAGCTCCAGGTCAGTGACAGAGGTCTAATGGCTCTGGCCTCATGCCCCAATTTGGAGGTACTTCACCTGGTCAAAACCCCAGAATGTACCGATATGGGATTAAGTGCACTAGCAGAGAAATGTAATTTATTAAGGAAGGTACATATAGATGGTTGGAAAACGAATCGAATTGGGGATCAGGGTTTGATCACAATCGCCAAGAGGTGCCCCAATTTGCAAGAATTGGTGCTGATTGGAGTCAATCCAACTGCTCGCAGTCTAGAATTGGTTGCCACCAACTGTGCCAATCTGGAAAGACTTGCGCTGTGTGGCAGCGAGACTTTTGGGGATGCAGAGATATCTTGCATAGCTGCAAAATGTCTGGCCTTAAAGAAATTGTGTATCAAGGGGTGTCCCATTTCTGACCTCGGCATGGAGGCGCTTGCTGAGGGATGCCCTAGATTGGTCAAAGTCAAGGTTAAGAAATGTCGTGGTGTAACAGCTGAGTTTGCTGAGTGGTTGAGAATGAGCAGAGGCTCACTTGCTGTGAATTTTGATGTGTCTGGTCCCCCAGAAGCAGGGGCCCAAGATGTCACTGAAATAGTGGAGAATGTGGGGAGTGACGGGGATATGGATGATCGCTCAGTCATTGGGGAGCAACTCAGAATGTCTAATGGTAATGCTCTCAGTGGTGAGACCTGCATGCCAGCATGGAAGACTCGGGTGAGTTTTTTTGTTGGCAGGAATTTCTTTGTGTCGGCATTTAGGAGACTGCATGGGTCACAATAAACACCACCAGAGAAGCTTCTTTTGTTTTTAACATTTTTTGGCATTATAGTTGTTGTGCTAGGGCTACTGTCCAAATGTTGATAATGTAGCTGCCTGGAATTTCATCTGTTTATTAGTTTTGTTAGGCATTTTTTGTGATAAGATCTTAATCTTCTATTTGAAAGAAAACCATTATTTGAGAACTAGGTTTGCACACTTCCTGGTGGGTTAAATTTGCATATACAACTATGAACATTTTGTGTTTATCCACGATGCTTTCCATAGGGATTTTGAAATTGGTGAAAAGAATGAAGCTTGGATAGATTAACTAATTATACCAACTCCAAATTAAATTGGCAACTTTTTAATTACAATGGCGTTGTTATGCTTTGAAAATCTAGATTTGGCTTTCAAAATACTGTTTATTTGGGAATTAAAGGCTTTGTTGTTGTTTCTTTCAAAATACTGTTGTTCTTAAATCCAGTTGTTGGCATTTGTAAAACCTCGTCTGTGGGTTTAAACACTGGCCTTCAATGTTCAAACTTCAAAGTGCCTGATTCTTTATTTACAACTTTCAATTCTGAAGTTAACTGTATGGTGACCGGTGAGAGGCCATATGTTATCTGGGATATGTCGGTTGGAATTTGAATTTGTTGAGAGGTAAACTTGGTGTGGTTAAATCTGGACAGACATCAGAAGGTTGTCAATCTATCAGAGAATGCTCCAATTTAAACGGTTCAAAGTTGTGGTAAGAAATATGTACCCTTGTAGACTTGTTCAACCTTCTAAATTGTTCGTTTATGAAAATTATTTGTAGTCAGTCATGTGGGTAGGGACGTGCTACTTACAGCAGATTTTACAGTTTTGAGAGCATTGAGAGCGAATATTTATTGTGCCCTCGTCGACACCTGCTATTGATGGTCTTTGTATATGGCAACTATTGAAAGGATTTGACAACAGATAATCCGGTTTGCCTTATTTTATTTATGGCAATCACATTAGACTGGTGGTTAGTGATAACCATAGTCTCTGGTGGGATAATTATAACAGCCTGTTTAATTCAATTAATTAATAGCTACTCCGCGTTGTATCAAAGAATATTAAATATATATCCAATCTCTGAATCTCATGAGTTCTGAGTTCTCATATGCATTCTGTATATATATAAAATATATATGATTTAGTTCTCACATGATCCTGATGACGTCCAAGTATCAGCCTTGAAGTTTAAAGTGACTTAATAATAAAAAATATATATATACTGATCAACAGTGATAATTATCATGTGATTCCCTCTCCTTTTTCAAAAAGTAGTTTACATGTTAATCGTTAGCAACTTAGCATTGTTGATAGTATTCATACAAAAGTAGAAAATTAATTATAAGGATGCCATAACTTCTCTGAATTATCATCATGATGACAATTTCAATAATATCAATAAAAAACGTGTGATTTTTTGCACTATTAGCAGCAAGTATACACCAAAACTAAGAAAGAGAGGAGAAACTTAATGGTAAAGTATGACTATATATATTAGCAGCATGTAAATGCATATATACATTTATGGAATTTTTAAGAACGCAAGAGAGGTGGTAAGAGCAGCACCATAAGTGCCAATCTCAGGCATAGTGCCCCTGGTGCTGTTGGTGTCTGTGTTGCAGACAGTATCCATGGTACCGACAATGGATGCGCCTTGTTTTTTTAATAAAAAAAGATGACCACCACAATCAACACCAGCAACATGAGAACCTTTTACTACTCCTTACTCTCATTTTGTGCTTTGAATCTTGAGAGTATCTCCCATGTATATATCTGTATATGATTTGTCTATGCTATAAAGTATAAACAAAGGTTAGATATCAATACCAGTCACAAAAGATCAAGAAGTCACAGAAGATCAAGATGCATCTTAAAAAAACAGATTAGAAGACTTAAGCATAGGATTAGTTAGTCTAGGTTCATTTGTATCTTGAGAGTTAGTTACAGAATAGTTCAACTATATAAAAACACCTGTACTCCTTGTAACAGATACAATACAATATACTTTTCAATCAATACAATCAAATGTTCTCTCTGTTACACAAATCATTTCAGTTTCTGTTCGAAAATAATTAAATGGAATTCTGAACTGCACACAGAAATTGTTTTTGCTGTCTCGTGAAGAGTAAATCAACAATGGCACAGCCGTACAGTTTAATACGGCTAGCACATGCATCTAAGGTTGGTATGCAGCTACCGTAAAAAAACCAAGCAAATTAGTTGTGAGATATTATGTAAAGAGAAGCTAAAAGTGTGGTGGTAATTTAGTAAATGGATATAACTCTTTTCATGAATGTTGCTGATAGAATCGCCTCAAGACCTCGAGTGAATACTATTTTGTGGTTGGTGTGGTAAGCGTTAATCATAGTCTCTTCTAATTTCCATAAATAAAATAAGGAAACAATCGAATTATTTTCAAATTCTTTCGATAGTTCTCAACTTGTGATGTATAAAAGACCATAAATAACAGGTTTAATGAGAGCAAAACAGGTATTTGATCATAAATTTTTCTTTGTGCTCTCAGAATTGCAAAATCTGCGTGTAAAATAGCATGTCCCATGTGGGTGCTCTGATTGGTGCACAAAGTGGCACGTTTGGTGGAAAATTCAATTCTATATTTGTTGCCTTGAAAGATGGCAACCCATAATTAAAGGCAAAGTCGTCGAATTTGAAGGGTCTTGAAGACTATTAGTTATTTAAAAAAAAGAAAGAAAAAGAATAGACAATGTAGTTCACAATTTTTGACTTGGAAATTGGGAATAGCAAATTCAAGCCTATTGTTTAGGGTTTACCAAGTCACTAATTATTAGTTCGTTAGAACTTGGAACGACTGTAGAGTCGTCGAAGGAAGTCATCTAAGACAAAAATAGTTAAAGAATTGGTGGATTATTGTGCTTTGCAAATTATGTATTTCATATTATCTTGAATTTTATAATTTATATGCTCGATACAAATTATTATACATGATCGTTATATTAAAAAAATTTGAGGCCAAATTTTATATTATTTTCAAAAAAATTATTATTTTTTGGAAGATGAAAATGTTATTGATCTAACAATTTTTTGATCCATAAGCGCCTATGGTTTTTTCACAACAATAAAAATAGTAACAAAAATATAAGAATGTAAACTTGGTCTTTAGAAGAGTTTAGTATGGAGATCATGTTTAACATTTTGAATAGGTCGGTTAAATTACGCAATTCGAGATACAAACATACAAATACCGTCGAAATGACACTTTGCAAAGCACGATAGCGCGCGCACACCCTAACACACATATTGACTTTTTGAATGAAGCAAAACATGATAAAGTTATCTAGACACTACCACAAAAAAGAGGTCTGTCAACAGTTAAAAATTGCCTTCATCAACAGTTATGCAACCGTTGTTATCTAGGAATTGCTAAATCGTATAAAGAACTGTTGGCAAATTTATCTTGCCGAAGAGAAAATAGTAATTTAATATTAATATAAGACAACATTTATTTAGTAAATAACCATCGTCATAGGTTACATAAGACAACAATTCTTTAGTAAATAATCGTTATCGTAGGCCTATATATTTTAAAAAGGATTTCATAATGACTAAACAAATAGCTAAAAAAATGCAATTGCTATCTTAGAGCTTGTAATTATATATCGGTCATGCAACGAAGTTCGCCGACTAACAACAGTTACGTAATGTACCAATAAGATAAGATAAATTGTAACAGAAGAACTAATTTTTCTCCAGTTTGCAAAAAACGAGTTCTGGACTAACAAAAGTTGCAATTTTCCTACCTCTCTAAAAAATAGCAAAAAAATTCAAAAAAAATGTAAAATTCAATTTCCAAATAGATTTCAATATGTAGATCATGTTCAACGGTTCGGATCGGTCGTTGGAATTTTTAAATTGTAGATACAGTGTGGAGCATTAGGGGTTTGGTGCTCCATGGAGCACCTTAGCCTATCTCTCTCTCTCTCTCTCTCTCTCTATATATATATATATATATATATATATATGAGGGATCCGTAGCCGACATCCATTTCGTAGCCGCTCGCAACCGCTCCATCATACCAAGTGTAAATCGTCGATCCGGACCGTTGAAAACATTCTTCATACTAATGTAGACTTAGAGACCAAATTTTATATTTTTTGGAACTTTTTTACTATTTTATCGAAAGGGTTGAAAATTGTATGTTTGTAAATCGTTAGATAAATAAATTTTCAAACCATCCGATAAAATAGTAAAAAAATGTAAATTTTTGTTTCCATGTCTATATTAATATGGAGAATGTTTTCAACGGTCCGAATCGGTCATTTATATTAACTACCATGGAGCGGTTGCGAGCGGTTGGAAGTTTGGCGGCTACGGATTGATCTTTAAGAGAGGGCCATTGATCTTTAATCTGATTGTTCAGATTAATTTGCACAAAGTGAGCACAAAAAACTGCGTGCAGAGGATCTCGTTTCGCTGAAACGATATCCTCTTCATCCATTTTTACCGGTGCTCTCTGCACTTGTTTAATCTGGACCGTGAAATTAGATTTGAACATGTCTGATTTTATAATACAAATCTCCTGATCATATAATTGACGATCTTTCGTCTACATCTAATCGGACGATTCAAATTAAACGAGTAAGAGAGCATCGAAAAAAACAGTGCAGAAAATACGGTTCCCGTTTCAGCGGGGAGTTGATTCAAGAGTAGTATTGGGCTTTTCATTACTGCGCCTTAATCTGCTTTTTTGAAACCAAATTTGTGCCGATTTATACAGGCCTACAAGTGCCCACTTCTCACTTTTCTTCCCCTCATAAAATGACAAGGCAAAATGGGCTTTCGCTCTGAAGCAGTGGTAGTATTTCACTATTTCTCTCTTCCATTTCAAGCCGTTGTATTGTATAATATTTGTATTGCTTTAACACTGTCACACCCCAGACATCTAAGTATCTAACAACACATCCTTCTCCATTGATTTCGCTCCCAAAGCGCACGCACTGGAGCACTTTCTTCTCGAAACCTTGAGAAATGGCGTCAGCTCTGCTACTCAGAAGTCTCCCGCACCGCTCTACCATGTACCGTGCTGCCACCGCCTCTGCCGCGGCGGTGATAGCGGCGGCGTTCACCCGCCGCTACCTCTCCGCACTCTCCGATGAAACCTCCAGCGCAACTGGGCAGCAACCGGCTCCGGCGGCGTCGACGAAGTCTCTGGCGGAGGTGTGGATCAATAGCGAGGGTTTCAATCAGTGGAAGGACAAGAAAGCGGAGATGCTCAGCGATATCCAACCGACTATGCGGCGTACTAAGGAGATTCTTCACTCAGGCAGGTAAACGCACTATTCATGGTTGAAAATAGGTAGCTTGATTTTTAAAATGCTCTCTGCTTTGTATAGTTGAATACTAATTAGATTTAATCAAAATAAGTCTTTAGGCGTTTGTTTTGCATTAATTATGGGACTATAGTGGTTTTAGACTTTAGAAGCAATAAAACAGGAGTAAAAATGGTGAGTTTAATGTCACACCAGTGTAGATAGCAGCAGACATTGCAGCTGTGCGGTGCTTGAATTTCTGATGCCTGTCTCAGAATATTTTCTTATTCATTGTTGTCTGCCCAGAAGAGAGTATTAATCCATTGAAATTGTTCAGTGATTCAGATGTTCTTGTTTGGATGATTGGATAGTAGTCCTGTATGTCATGATCAGAGAGCTTATGCTGGGATGCTTTGTTTTTATTTTGCGTATAATTGTGTGGTCTACAACTATTAGGATATGTATGAGAGAGGTAAAGTCTTACAATGATCTAATAAATTTATACCTCTGTATGCACAAAAGATGCAAACTGAGGCACTTCAGCCTGTTGGTATTGTGGCACCATAGTGTGGACTGTGGATATTGTACCAGAACAGTTTCATGTGATTTTGTAATATATTGTTAGTCTGGAGGTAGTCACCAACTTGAAGTATAAATTAACGATTTCTATAGTATTAAAAAACCTTCTTTCTAGTGCAAACCACTGTGGTTTGGCTTCCTCGATAGCCACCATAGCCCCCTGTAGTTTAATCAAGACCTAATTGCAATGGATTGCTATCAACTCTTAAAGTATTGGATATTGTGTTTTTTAATTGATAGATTTTACAGTTAAATTTTATATTGTTATTTGACAACAAAAGTTCTTAAAGGCAAAAACTTCAAGCATGTGCAGGAAGATATCTTGAGAGATAAGAAAATTAAGTAATGGTAATGTTTAGCAGCTTTACTTGGCTCAAATTCTGATTTTTATATATACTTGAGTTCGAACTTGGGAGAGAGATAATAATCGACCTCTCGACTTGCAAGTCTGTCTGTCTCTCTCTCTCTCTCTCTCACACACACACACACCTACCTTTTGTTCATTCATAACAGTGTATCCTGACCTGTTTTGTCAAGTGACCTAAAATTGGTATTGAACTGGTGTAATATATTTGTTCTCTATGTATAAATCAGATACTCAGATGGCTCAACATTAAGCAAGGAGGATGAGGAACTTGTTATAGAAAAGCTTCTTGCACATCATCCACATGTGGAAGATAAGATTGGTTGTGGGCTACAGGCTATTATGGTATTGTCCCTGTTTTCTTTTATTTTTCATGCTTGTTAGTTTGGCATTTCTTTCTTCTTTTTTCTTTTTTCTAATGGGTGGTTGGGAGGGGGGATTTGGGTTATATTTGAATGAAGTGGGGAAGGAAGGAATGAAGATGAAACCGTTGCTTCATAGGTGTGTACTATGTCTGTGTACATCTGATCTCTTCTATCTTGTTAGGAAATGGGATTGGTAACCTGCTGCTACAAGTAAGACCATCCTGAATTATTACAATTCAGTTGGTGGTGTGTTCGAATCAAGACCTTCATGTATTTTTGCTCTGAACGAAATATTATCAGTACATAAAACATGCAATTTGGTTGTCAATTTTAGGAGACAAGGATAAGATTATTCTAGTCAAGTTGGTCGTTGGCGATTTTATTTTAAATGTGGTTATTGCGTATGCCCCACAAGTAGGTTTGTATACGTATGCCCACACCTGGGTTGGACAGAAGCTCTTTTCATAAGCTTCTGTTTATATCAGTACCAACCATATCTCTTTCATGCATTCTCGTGTAGGGGGGAACTGAGCCAATAGATTCCATAGGCATGCCAGTTATTAGTTGCCTTTGCTTTGGTCCTTTCGATAGACTTTCCGTAGCTGTCAAGAGTTGGTTAAAAAACACTTGAAGGCAAGGCATGAATTGTGTCCTAAGAGTTGGTTTTAGACAGGAGCGAGTGAAAATTAATGATCCACGTACCATAACTAGGTCATGGAATTAAATTTAGGGATATTTTATGTTCTAAGGCTACTCGTTCGGGGCTAGAGCTGTAGGGCACGGATTTACTGACATGATCATAGTGTAGTTTTTACCATTGTTGTTATGAGTGTTATCACTATTATTAATTTATTATTCATATTTTATTACTATTTGTTATATTATTACTATCTACGTTGGTTTTTCATTATGATTGAGTTTCATCTAGCTTATCCCGATTTTTTTTGGGACTAATGGCTTTGTTGTTGTTGTTCTTGTTGTTATACAGAAAATTTCCTGTTCTTTTGAAACTCTCTTTAAATAACCTGAAAAGGGGCATAGCAGACACACAAATGGAGTTCATAATTGACAGCTGTTCAGGAAACAGTCTTAGGAGTACGAGCTAACTGTTATTTGATATACCATTTTTGCTTTCATAATATAGACTTTAATCTGATGTAAGTTGTTTTCTGTATGGCTAAAAGTATTTTTTTTGTGCTTTATTGTAGATTGACACTCACCCCGGTTTATTAATTCGAGATGCCTTTTTGTTGTACGAACTGATGGTGGCTGGATCGATTTCTCATATCAGAAGTGCCTTGTGGCATATATTCGAAAAAAGTACCCCACTTATGCTGAAAGGTTTATTAGGGAGCATTTTAAAAGAAGCCTGAAGTAAATTACTCACATCTCTGTATCCTACCAGTCTAATTTATAGTTAAAATTATTCTGGTCCTTAGAAAGTGCTAGTCAGCTTTACTTCCCTGAACTTGCCTCTTTTAGTCTAATGAAGACGCGGCTACAGACTCGCATGAAAGAAAAATTGGGTTTCAGGGATTGAAACAACTGACTTCGTTATTTCTAGGGGAAGAAGCTTTTGAATTTGCGGTTTCAATTGGTGTTGTAATCAGAAATATGTATTGGCACCTCGTGGCTTCTGAAATTTGTAACGGTCATAGTGTAGATCAGATTAGATTTTGTGGCAACTTAGATTCTTGAGGAAATGTGATTTATGTTACTTTTGTTGATTGGTTGTACACACTAATACAAGTTAGCATCATCCTGGAGCCTTCTACTTGGATATGAGTTACTTCTATGTCAATTTTTAAAAATAAATAATATTATTTTCTACGACTATTCTTTGAAAATGAGATTGTCATACTCCAATACAAGCCCATTTAATGTACTGTGCTTCTTGTTGATGCGCATATCTAATGCTAATTCACAGAATGTGCTGCCTTTTTCGTTGACGCACCTTTCCATTTAAGTGATATTACAAAGAAATTCCAACAAATTTACACTGCATTAATCTAGTTAATCTAATTAATCGAAATATAAATTCACAGCAGGTGCTTTGATCGTTAAATGAGTTTTGAATGATTCAGATCGAAACAAGCAGGAAACAAGAAGAGATTATACAAGAATTTATTTACACTAAATCCTAACTCATTTAATGCCATTTTTTCGAGTGATGGATTCAAATTTGCATGAACTATTGGTAACATTTAAACATTAACGCGGGAAGTAGATAGCGACAAAAGTCTGAAGGATCATACATAATGCATGCCAAATCTGTTTACTTTTTAAATGTTCGTTACTCAACTGGACTTTCGGCGTGCAGTGGCGGATCATACATTACTGCGCTATAGTTTTTAAGAGATTTATCAATATCTCCGTGTATTTCAAATCTGCGATCCAAATAAATTCAAATTCTAGAATCTTAAACGTAAAAACACAATTAAATGAAACTAAATCGATCATTTGTGTTATATTGCGTTTGATTAACAAAACCAACAAAGTTGTGTTTAATTTTTTTTTGAGAAATAGATGAGTAGTCTTTGTTCTCAGATATTATTCAAAATGACCTAGAGTCTTCTAGTGACTTTTGACTTTCACTGGATTTCGAACTCGAAACCTCCACTTGAAGCCCGTTGCTCTTTTGCCACTAGACTAAAAGCAATTCTCAAAGTTGTGTTTAATTAACACAAACTAAATATTTACATTTAACGTTCGCACGAAACGAAATGTCAGACGCAGCATCAAAACAATTAATGAGAAGTCCATGTTCTCCTCCTTTAGTCTGACAGCATCACAGCACGCTGCCCAAATTTTACAAAAGAACATAATATGTGAAAACAAAAAGAAATAGGAAAAAAAATTTCTGGTATACCAATAAATTTAATTTGTTAAAAGGCTCCTAAATATTCTTAAACTTCAATATGTCGAAATCTTTATTTTTAACTTAAACACCTCCAAAAATTTAATTTTCAAAGGAATTATTCTCAGTACAGTATGTTTAGTAGATTACTATATATGACAATAGGAGGGAAAAGCTTGACTCTGTTTCATTTGTCAGAAAAACAAAAGCACAAGCATTTCTTACAATGTCTTATCTGAGTCATATACACGCTCTCATATGCAAGTCAAAAGTTTGGAGTAATATGGCATTGGATTCCTGAAGTTTACTTGCATGCAATTTCAAATGTTGGAGATGGCCACTGCCAATTAATTATAGGTAATTACACTGTTCTGTTCTGTTCTGTTCTGAGTGGAGGTAAGCAGTCCTACTCTGGCCT